>CM028349.1:2545603-2729360 GCA_016618105.1 Dendrobium huoshanense | reverse complement strand
AACTTTTTTGTAGGTAAACGAAGCGGTAAGAACTAGAACCCTATATTTTTTGGTGATTGGTCAGTTATTTGAGCTTATCTATAAGGATTTAAAAACCATATTTGATAATGAACAGGAAGACGGAGAGGTCAGTGGTTCGATGGTTCTATCGGGTCAAACTATATGACATAATAAATACTTATTATATTTAATTTATAGTAATAATAACACAACTATTTGTAAATATATAACAAAATTTGAACATAATAATAATATGAAGCATAAAAAATATAACAAATAAATTTAAAATTAAATATATTATTATTAAAAGCAACTGGTCTCTTTATATTCATAACTTGACGGATGAAATCAAAATTTCTCTTGAAATCTTATGGTTTATACCTGCAATTGGTGAAGCTCAGAAAATAAAATAAATATGAGATTATTATTATAATTATAAAACAAATAATCAAATACAATGTAAATAAGAAAAATATGTATATTTCACTTGAAGATACAACCAATCATAGAAAACTTTTAACACTTTATATCAACTAATAACAAAATAAAAAATATTCATTATATGGAGATGAAGTTAGCTATGTTTCATTTTTTCAGTTCAATCGTTTCAATAATTTTATAAGAGAAAAATCAAATATCTCCTAAATTTGCATCATCAAATCTATCCACATAAGTTGAGTTCCCAGGTCTCGCTTAACCAAAATGTTCAATCCCAAATGCATCTAATTGATCAAACTCAATTATATCACCCACATCTCCTTCATTCTTTAAGTCACCTTCACCAATAAATAAGAAATATAAAATAAGATATTATTTTTGCTTTCATTTAAATGATATCCTCATATTTCATTATCAACTTGATATGTCCTAATCAATTGGACTATATGTTTTTGTTCTTCAATGACAGGCATTGCATCCTCTTTGTTTATCTCATTTTCCATGTGTATAAGTCAAGTTCTAGAATTGTTTTATTTTCAAGTATCCATAAATCAACCATTTCAATACAATTGTAGTCCAGATGATCATAATATCTTTTTTTAAGATGAAACCTAAAAAATGAAGAAATAACTTTAGGTTAAGATTATACATACTCTTTAAATTGACACTTATACATAAATATAAATATATTGTATGATTATACATATTCTTTAAGTTTTGATTATATTAAACATATATAAGATCGTTGAGCTTTTGATGCTCCAAATAATTTTGTCTCTTTGAGTAAATCTTTTCAATAACACTCCAATTTCTCTTGCATCTTGATGAAGATGATGTTTGACATAGAATTCTTATAGTTACTTTCTACAAGTTTGAACACTTGATCCAAACATCTTCTATTACTCATCTGCATAGTATCAAGTTAGAGAGCTTAGTAAGAGTGCCTATTTATAAATACAATATATAAATATAAGTATATACGCATGTTGACATTAAAAAGAGAATTACCATATTGTATTTCATTAGGCATCGTCTCTGCAATTAATTTTCCAAAGCTTTCAAAGCCATCATAGAATAATCTGACTTCATTCATTGTAACTGTGTACTTTGAACAAATGTCAATATTTCTAATTAAGTCAACTAGACATTGTAAAATTTTTATCTTCTACCAATAGTTCTTTTTATCATTATAGAAATGAGGATTGAGAAAATATGTTACTGCATGGATTCTTTGCCTTAATTGAGTATCACATCTTCTTTTTATTTTTAGTAGTGAAAGACTTATATGATCTATTTATATTTTTAAACATAGCTTTAATTATCTTTCATGTACTGTACATTCCATCATATAGATATTCAAGTGATTGTTTTTCATCCAAGTCAATAATAAGTAATAACTGAATTAAAGGGCTCAATATCTTTGAAATGATAAGGCAATTATCCCAAAACTTCAAGTCCAAAATAATTGAAGCTACTTCTTTCC
Source organism: Dendrobium huoshanense (assembly GCA_016618105.1). Classification (NCBI taxonomy): domain Eukaryota; kingdom Viridiplantae; phylum Streptophyta; class Magnoliopsida; order Asparagales; family Orchidaceae; genus Dendrobium; species Dendrobium huoshanense. Next base: position 2,727,439 of record CM028349.1, on the reverse strand, counting down.
ATTGGAAGTTTTGGATATATTTGAATTTATATAGAACTTGCTTGTGATTAGTGCTTGTAGGTCATGATGGTGCTTATAGACACTTTTCAAAGTTATAAAGGTTGTTGCAAAATGAGTTGCTCCAAGATGTACGATCTTCTTCCAACCTGGCCTTTCTCAAGTGCAAGTATGGAGATATGATTACAACAAAAAATTGTCACATTTGATGTTTTTTTTGCTAGGTCCTATATGAGAGGCATGTTGTCAATATCTTTAGAAATTAAGTTCATATAATGTGTTGTACAAGGTTACCAATAGATGTTGTTGAATCTTTTATGTAACATCTGACCTGTTTTCTTGTAATTAACAGCATTATCAGTAACTAGTTGAACTCACTCTCTAGACCAACCCACTCAATAACCTTAGTAAATAAAGCACATAAATTTGTAGCATCCTTTGTGATGTCTAAAACATCAACTAAATTTAAATAAAATACACCACGCAGACAATATATCAAAAAATTAATTAATCTTCTACTCCTACTATCCGTCCATCCATTTGTCATAAGTGCACAATTTGTTTTCTTCTAAGTTTATCTATAGTTATCAATGAGTATCATGCACTTCTCTTTATAATCCATAAGTAAGTTTACTCTCATATTGTAATAAAAGGGGAGCTTGTAACCAGGATCTATAGCAATAATGACATCTAAAGTTTTCTGTGCATAAACTGAAGTTAAAGCATTAAATGGAATGTAACAATAAAAAAACCATCTTGCTAAAACCATATCTGCACGGTGAACTACTTCCTTAGATTCCAAAACACTATTAATTGATGGTTGAGAACCTAGTTTTGTTCTAGGAGCAAAGAAAGTGTCCACATCAATAATTTTTCCTTTTCCTTTAGCAAGTTCTGATACATATACTTTGGAAGATTGTGTTTTAGGAAGAGAAGAAGAATCTCTTTCTTCCTTAGCAACATCATCTATAGGAAATGATATACTATCCAACTTTGCCTGTGCTTGTTTTTTTTTTCTTGAAATTTTCTTTAAGTTCTCCTACATATGATATTAAATATCGTGTGGAATCTTTTTGCAAGAAGTTATATTCCCTTAAATCATGCTAAATATTATTTTATTCTATTTATTCCTCATCCCTTATATGTAATACCACAATGCAAATATTTGAATTGCTTCTTCCCATCAGCATCTCTAACTTCAGTGAAATAATTCCAAGCAATGTCTACTTTCTCACACACACACTATAATTGTAAAGTTGAAATCTGATTACTGTGTGCTTCCATTCTAATTTAATTAACTAAAAGGTATGAATAATTTTAAGAGATTGAAGTTTCAAAAGACAAAAAGAGAGAACAAAAAAAAAAGCGATCAGAATGTGACTATAATAATGGATGAAACTTAATGCCAAACAATAATTTGATGATTGTCCAAGTTAGAGAACTTCCAATAGAAATTGAAAAACTCTAGAACTTATGAGTTTATATGTGTGAATAATCTAATCAAAACAATCCCAATTCAACACAAAATTTTGACAGCATAACAACTAAATATAGAGATTTCTTTAAAATATAAATTAGAAGTATTAATGCAAAACAATCATACAGATGCAGTTAATCTACTAAAATAAATAAAGGATTTAAAAATTTCGTCCATTCATTGCAGCTAATATTTATAGGAAACGTTCAAAAACATAAGAACAAGTTTTGTGTAAGGAATTTATTGTAACAATTTATATAAAGAAAGTATAACATAATGAGACATTTGAATACATAAAATGATAAATCATGGCGTTCATGGGACGAGGAAAAATAAGAATTCTATCATTGACAAAGTAGTTGCATTTCATTTTCAAGAAGACAATTGCAATCTAACTAGGTATTTCATTTTCAAGAAAACAACTCCAAACTATCTCAACATTTCTCTTATAAGGCATAACTTATTAACTTCAATGCAGCTTGACACCTCACTGTAGTAAGTTAGCATCAATACAACTACATGATATTGTAAACAATATAAATTCATTCATGAAAAATCATAAAATCACTAGCTTAGACTTACTTAAGCCTATGAATAGGTTGACTTAAGGCCTAATAAATCTCCTAATTTTTCCCAAGGAAATGTATTTTTATAGGCTTTAATTCTAAAACTCTTTTTTGATAACCTCTTGTACTTTTTATAAGATCTTCCTAAGAAATCCTAAGATTAGTGTTAGTGGAATCTTCTCGAGATAGATTATGTTAAGTTCATCCTAATGGGTCCAATAAATCTTTCCCTTGATCCTCCAGTAATGCTAAGATAGTATGACAAGTAGGATGCAACATTAGGAAAGAGAAATTGAAGTTATGCAGGAATCATAGTCCAAAGAGATGATGCTTGGATTGAGCACGCGAGGGTGAGTACTGAATGCGAAGAGAAGAGGTGAGAACTCACATTGGGTCGGAGAGGAGGAGTTCAACACGAGAGGGAAGCCTTCGGTTCGGTGTTGGCTTTGCGAACTAGAAGGAGACGACAACGGGAAGAAGATACGTCGAATAGGAACAGGGAGGACTCCGCTGTTCGCACCATGACGTCTCCGTTGAATCTTGATCAACTGTATCCATTGCTGATCAGCGAAGAGATACACATTGCGGCAGACGCAACTCGCAATGCCAACGCAGACGACCCTCACCAAGCCCTTTTTATGTCTCGTGGCCAAGGAAGGCGATCTCGTGGAAGATCCTCTCAATCACTTCCGGCGAACAAAGAAGTCTCAAACAAGATTTCAATCACGTGCCATATCTGCTTGAAAAGAGGTCACGCAGCGCCGGATTGCTGGCACCGTCTGAATCCGCAATATCTACCTAAACAAACTAACAATCAGAATCGCGCTCTTCTAGCTGGTCAATCACCAACCTACACGGACTGGTTTCTTGACTCGGGAGCGACATCCCACATGACAAATTCGTTGGATAACCTGTCCATCTCAGCTCCATATCATGGCACAGATAATATCACCATCGGTGACGAGAGCTCGGTTAGCATTGAAATTTCCGGAAAGGGATTGCTACCGACTCCCTCTCGTAAGATCCTTCTATCTCAAATCCTTCATTCCCCCTCTCTGAAATACAATTTACTATCAATTTCTCAACTGACTCGTGACAATAACTTAGCTATTATTTTTTATCCTAATGGTTTCTACTTTAAGGATCTGAAGACTCATCAAACCATCCTTCAAAGACCTTGCACTGATGGCCTTTACAATATCAAGACGCCTCCAGTTGACGCTCCCAAGGTGGCTCTACATTCGGTGGCTTGTAGATCTGTCCTGTGGCATGACCGCTTGGGACATCCCAACTGGAAGACTTTAACTAAAATTGCTTCTTGCAATCCTGCTCTTAAAATAGACTGTAATTTCATTTCTTGCACATGGTGTAACAGTGCTAAACATCACAAACTTTCGTTTAATAAGAATGATCATAGATCCATTGCTCCGCTAGATTTGATTCACACCGATGTGTGGGGGCCGTCTCCCACGGCTTCCAATTCTGGCTACATGTACTATGTCATTTTTGTAGATGATCGCACACGATTTACGTGGCTATTTTCCATGCGACAAAAATCAGAAGTGTTTCATATCTTTACTGATTTTAAAATTAAGGTAGAAAAACTTACATCTAGGCAAATCAAATGTCTTCGCACCGACGGAGGTGGCGAGTACATGAATGCTTCACTAGCATCTTTTCTTCGAACAAATGGCATAACACATCAAAGCTCCTGTCCTCATACACCGGAGCAAAATGGTGTGGCGGAGAGGAAACATTGCCATATCATTGAAACAACTCGTACCATCCTACACATGGAGGCGATTCCCTATATGTTTTGGACAGACGCTGCACTCACTTCGGTCTACTTAATAAACTGCTTGTCGTCTCTAAACACAGAGAACAAATATCCGTTCGAACTCTTTCATCATATCAAACCAAACTATGAACACCTACGAGCATTCGGCTGTGAGTGCTTCTCACTCATACCGGCCAAGTCTCGTCACAAACTTCAACCGATAGCAAACAGCTGCATTTTTCTTAGCTATTCAGACATGTACAAGGGCTACAAATGTATCAATCCCCAAAACAATCGGATCATCATGTCTCGACACGTAAAGTTTAATGAAACCTCTTTTCCATTTAGTTTAGCACCTAAATCTACTACTATTGTGCAGATAAACAATATGCCGCCTGGACTTCTTACTCCTTATTCAACTCAACTTCCACATCAGCAAACAAAGCACATTCAAGTGCAGAATACAGGGCAGCATAATCAAAGGGAGAACTCGTTGCCTTGTCCACCGCAGCAAGTATCTCTGCAAACACTGGCACCTCCTCCCGCTTCGGAGCGGGAAGTTCAGCAGGGCTCCATGCATCCGATGATCACTAGACTGCGCACGGGGTCCCTAAAACCTCTAACTCGTCTCGACTTACTGCATAAGGAATCTCAGTCTGACACAACGCAGGATCCTACGTCTTACTCAGAGGCCAGCAAACATGTGACCTGGCGAAATGCAATGGCATCAAAATTTTATGTGCTTCAACAACAAGGCACATGGAGCTTGGTACCTAGACCCCCAAACTCGTCAGTTCTCGGTTGCAAATGGACGTACAAAACAAAGACTCATGCGGATGGTTCCATAGCCAAATACAAAGCGAGGCTTATGGCACAAGGGAATAATCAAGAATTCGGTCTTGATTATACAGAGACATTCAGCCTTGTCGCCAAACTTCCGACGATTCGTATTCTCCTAGCTATTGCATTAAATAACAATTGGAAAGTTCAACAACTAGACGTGGCGAATGCTTTTCTTCATGGGAATTTGGATGAAATAGTATATATGAGACAGCCCCGTGGCTTCGAGGATGCCACAAATCCGGAATACCTGTGTCGTCTCCACAAGGCAATACATGGTCTCAAGCAGGCTCCGCGCCAGTGGTACAACATCTTCACATCGACACTGGTAGGCATGGGGTTCACTCACAGCTCTGCAGATCCATCTCTCTTAATTTTTCAAAAACAGGACACTCAAGTATATATGCTTCTATATGTGGATGACGTTCTTCTGACTGGCAACGACACAAATATCATGGATCAAATTTTGCTCAAATTAAATGCCAAGTTTGCAATGAAGCACTTAGGGGAAGCTCATATGTTTCTCGGTATATCCATAGACAGGTCTGACAAGCAGTTCTTTCTCTCGCAGCAAACTTATGCACGGTCCATACTAAAATCTGCCCAACTCACAAACTGCAACAATATCTCCAACCCAACGTGTATCAAGCTTCCACTGGATCCACCAACGGACAAGGTTCTATCCGACGTGAACACATATCGCAAAATCACCGGGTCTTTACAATACTTAACACTTACGCGCCCAGACATTGCGTATAGTGTAAATCAACTATCTCAACACATGCATCAACCAGACACTCGACACATTTATCTCCTCAAAAGACTACTTCGGTACATTCAAGGTACGTCGGACTATGGCATTCCAATCATCAAATCTGATTTACGTCTCATTTCTTTCTCAGATGCAGATTGGGCAGGAGACCCTATCTTGCGAAAATCAACTTCCGGATATTGCTCTTTTATGGGACAATCTCTCATCTCATGGACGGTCAAGAAACAACACACGGTGGCCTGACCGTCAACGGAATCAGAATATAGAGCACTTGCGGCACTTACTGCGGATGTAATTTGGCTTCGAAGGTTTCTGTCGGATTTTGGAGTCTCGCAAGATCTACTTACATATATCTACTGTGACAACACCTCCGCGATAGCACTTGCAAACAACCCGGTGTTTCATGCCAGGACGAAGCATATTGAAATCGATCACAGATTTCTCCGAGATCATATCCAGTTAAAGACAATAAGGCTTCTCCCTATAAGCACAATAGACCAAACTGCTGATATATTCACCAAAGCTCTCACCACACCCAGATTTCATCAACTCAGAGACAAACTAAAGGTCACTCAGCGACCCATTAGTTTGCCGGGGGATATTAGAGGAAATAAGCTACACATCAACAGGAACACCAACACACCTGTAGCTGATTATGTATCTAGTAAATAGACTCTATAAATAGACATGTATTATCACTGTAACGGATATGAAATAATATTTCCTTCTTGTCTTTACTTCTTCTTGTCTGTTAGTATCTGGCGATCTCAGTTCTCTTGAGAGAACTCTTCTACAGAGACGACAACGAGAAGATGATACGTCGAATAGGAACAGGGAGGATGATACGTGATACCAATACGTCTGAATGAATTGTAGGGTTTTTTTTTTTTCGGTTTCATATAAGCTTCACCTTCTTTGATTTGAGCCATTCGATCTTCACTAAACAGCATAAAATGGGATGTAGCTGAACCGACCAGTTATCGGAAACTGGGACCTATTTTATGGTTTGGCGATTGAATCACCGGTTCTAATGGTTCAAATCTGATTATCTACGAAACTAGTTTTGAAGCAAAGCGCAACCCGCCGGTCAGCTGATTCACAATTAAATTAGTTGATCCGACCAATCCGATCCGATTTTTAAAGCATTGCTAATCAGAGTAAAAAATTGTCTTTTCAGGGGTTTTATCGTCCCACATGGCTACTTGCCCATTAAAATACAACCAAAATTTGTACGGCATCACAACCCGTTGAGAATTTCAGTCCACTCCAACGCGTTTCTCTCTCTTTTCTCTCAGTTCCAATTTTAAAATTTCTCCTCTCAACGATCCAACAAGCCTATTGTTCGTCGAAGACTTCCACGCCTCCTCTCGCCGTCCCATCTCATTGCAGGCCTTCCAAATTTGAAGGTGCGATTTTTATCTCTCTGTATACCTCTTTTTGAGTTTGGATCTGTGTCAGGTGCTTGCTTTCTCTGGATGCAAGTCTTTGTAATCCTCGGACACTTTTCCTCCTTACAAGTCTGCCTTTGCCGGCTCTTCGGCCTGCTCGTTCCGCCTTCTTCTTAAGTGTTTTCTTTGCAAAATTAAAGGAAGCTCTTGGAAAAGGTCTGAAATTCATTCAAAAGCCATTGAGATTCGACTCTCAGATATGATTACCAAGCATAGAAGATGCGTTGATCCTTGGTTTTAATCCCGGAAGTAATTTACAGGTGAAGGATGGCCAAACCGTCGCCTTTTTTCCTTGTTCTCCTTGGATTTGGATTCTTTGTAGCCACCTATAATCTCGTCACTCTAGTAATCCACAGCCAGAATAATGATGGGGAGATGGAACTTTCCCGGCGATCTGATTCCATGATTCAGAGACCCAATGAGTTGAAGGAATCTGAGGGCCAAAGAAGGCCATTCCATGTGGCTCTCACTGCGACCGATTCTCCTTACAGTAAGTGGCAGTGCCGGATAATGTACTACTGGTATAAGAAGATGAAGGATTCAGAAGGTTCAGAGATGGGAGGTTTCACAAGGGTGTTGCATTCTGGGAGCCCAGATGATTTGATGAAAGAGATCCCTACTTTTGTGGTTGACCCCCTCCCATCCGGTGTGGATCAGGTGAGAAATCTTTGTACTAATAGATTTCTACAGATTTTGGTCTGTGCGTTAAATTTTATTTATAAGCCAGAATAGATTTGCTCAAAAACAGAAACCCATGCAAACTCAACATAAACTGAACTATGGGTAATACATTTCATGATAAAGGAAAAATGAAAAATACTAAAACAAAACATGACTCAAAAGTATAAAAATCCCTTAGAGTCATGAATAACATCTGTCTTGATAGGATCTCGGATTTCCCCTGGTTGTTGGAAGCCTTCCAAAGGGGAAATATGACAGACGGGTGCAGAAGGCTCTCATCATTGTCTTACAAAAATTCTTCCAGGAAAAAAGCATTTGACATCCAAAAAACTGGCATCATGACATCCAAAGAACCATCAACATCCAAAAGAAGAGGCCTAAAAAGCAACCAAAGGAACTACAAGTCACTAATTCTAGCCCTCCAAATGTTAAGAAATGAGATGCACAATGTCATTATATTTCTTCCATCTAGATACCTTAGCAACAATAGTTTTCTTGATTTGATGGCATAAAGTGGAAGAGATGCTAATGGAATTATCAAAAATCCTAACATTTCTTTCCCTCCAAATAAAAGAAACACAGCAACAGGTAGTACAAAAGCAAAGATCTTTAACAATGGAAACTTGAGGCAAGTCATGAATGTGTTGAAGCATTTAAATCAGACTTAACCTCATTAAAAAACCCAGCCCAAGGTATAAAAGATGAAACAATATTAAATATGAAATTGCATTCAAAAAGATGTTGTGTGTTGCTTTCATCAAAATTGTTATAGAATGTGCAAAGAGGCTACACAGTGATTCCATGTTTAATTAGAACATATGAAGTTTTAAGGCTTCTGGCTATAGCAAGTCAAGCCAAGCATAACAGGAGTAACGGATGACAAATCTCTTGTGCCAAATAAATGGGGGCCAAGAGATAGTAGGAAGTTCCTCATATATACTTGATTAAAAAATCCTTGAAGAGAGGAGTATCTGAACCTTTCTAAGTTAAAACAAGGCCATTAGCCGACGAGAATGAACCTGAGTAATATTTTCCTTGATATCAACAAAGAGAGTAGAAGGAAGGTTCCATGTGTCATTGGAGATGAAGGTGGATGTAGAGGAGGTGAAGGGGATGGATGATGGGAGGGAGAGGAGCCCAGAATTTCAAACATAAGTCTTCCCATTACACGATTGATCCCATAGGAAGGAAAATTTTGCATTAGACGTGATGTGGAAGATGCAATTGGACTTATGACTATTAGCAATCCCATTAATATTCTTCTAAAAAGAGAAGCAATTTTTTTGAGAAGTTGGTTTCTAGCAAAAGAAATATTTCTCTTTACACCAATGAATGAGGGGACTGTCGGTGGTGAGGTGGCGCCAGATAAATGAACAACCATGTGCATATATAAGAGCTTGAATGTCAAGAATGCCCAAACCACCACATTGCTTAGGAAGATAATTTTTTTCAAGAGATGAGGTGAAGCTTTTTGGCATTAGTGTCACTGTGATAAAGAAATTTAGCACACCTACTAATAAAAGAAGAGCATCTAAGCCAGCATAAAACACAATTCCAAATAGTTTATCTTAAATATTGAAGTCTACCCGCAAATGACATTATTCTAGCTTTCCAACCATCTAGCATAGAAGATATCTTTTGAATCAAGGGCTGGAAGTCATGGAGAAGGAGCCTTTTGGAGGATATGTGAATGCCCAAATATTTGAGAGGGAATGTAGAAACAGAGAGATTAAGAATAGAACAAAAGTTAGTGATGTTGTTAGCGTTGATAGAGAAGAAGATGTTTCTTTTCCTTTGATTAATTTGGAGACCATATTGAAGTTAGAAATCCCTCAAAATGTCTTTCAGGGTAATAGCATTCTGGTTGGTGGCATGTCCAAAGACTAGCAGATCATATGCATAAAATAAATGAGAGATTTGCTGATTTTCTTTTTGGATGCCCTTATAAGTATTGTTGAGAATGGACATTTTGAAAAGGGTAAACAAACCATCCATAATGATGAAAAATAGGTAAGGGGACAAGAGACATCCTTGTCTCAATCCAGATGTAGAGCTAAAAAAGCCCTATAGCCCACCATAGTAGCATATTGAGAAATGAACATCATCAATACATGCTTTTATTCAACTAGTAAATAAGGGAAAAAACCATTCTGATCCAACCTATGAAATAAAAAACTTCTATAAACACTGTCAAATGCTTTGTATATATCCAACTTGCCAAAAAAAAAACCTACCATTTTGATTGTTTTTTAATTCTCCAAATAGTTCGGAGGTTAGGAGGATATAATTAGTGGATATCCTTTTTCTTATAAAATTAACTTTATCGGGGCTTATAATGTGAGACATGAGAAGCTTAAGACTATTAGCCAAGATTTTAGAGATAATCTTGTAAAATGTATTGCAAATTGAGATATGTCTAAACTCAGAAATGTTATAAGCATTGGAGTCCTAGGGAATTAGAACAGTAGCAGTAGCCTTGACCATTTTTCGAAACTGGGGGTGCTAAAAAAATATCTAATAGCCTTGCAAACAAGGGAGCTAGTAATTAGTGTACTTATAGAATTCAAATGTGAATTTGTCAGGCTCAGGGGCTGAATCTTTGAGAGTAATGAATATAATATTCTTGATCTTTTCATCAATGACAAGAGCAGTAAGCGCATATGTCATATAGTTTGGAACACTTTTCCCGGCAGTAATAGAGTACATATCTTGAGAGGGAGAATGATGAGTGTTAAATAATTTTTGGAAGTGAATAATGATGGCTTGAGGAATCTCAGTAGGTGAGTTGAAAGTGACAATGGGGTAGAGATCTCCTTGAAATAATTTGCTTTTTTTTAATGAACCTTCCTATAAAGATAATTGAGATCAGCTTCCTCATGTGAAAGCCATTTGACTTTACTTCTTTAAGAGATCCAAGAGGCCCAAGCTGATTTAGCTTGAGAGAGCTTGTCACCAATTTCTTTAGTGAGAACATTAAGGGAAGCATCAGTTGGATTAGTGTGAAGCTGTTGAAGGCTTAAAAAGTGTTTGCTTTGTAGATCTTAAAGGTTGTGATATAGATTATCAGATATTGCCCAATTCATGGTTTTGATCATAGCCTTCAGAGACTTCAATTTGGAGTAAAGATTAGCAGTGGGGTTATCAACCATGCTTTGAGAAAACACTTTTAAAAGGATGTCCTAAAATTGAGTGATTTTAACCCAATAATTTTTAAATTGGAATCTAAGGTTCCTTCTTATGAGGGGTCAGGTATAACGGATCAGGGGAGAATGATCTGAGCACATAGGTCGTTCAATTTTGTTGTAGGATGATGGGAATAGTTGGACCAAGCTTCATTAAATAGAATCCTATCAAGCATAATATGGATAGGGGTAGAAAGTCTTTGACTGAACCAAATGTACTTGAGGCCCACCGAAACAAGATCCTTGATACCAGCCTCGAAGATAAACTTGTTATGTTCCCATAACTTGTTATTGGGAATAGGGTTGCCTCCAGATTGTTCATGAGAGAATTTACAACAGTTGAAGTCTCCCATGATGATCCAAGCAGCAGAGATGTTCTCCCCTAATTGTTTTAGATGAAGCTAATGGATCTTGCAGCCATAGAATTGGAAGCATATACGACAGTAGAAAATTTTAATAGAATTGGAAGCATATACAACCCCCCTATCCATTGCATGTCAAAATCCTCAACACTAGAAAATTTTAATAGAGAAAACCCTTCACTGAGTGAAAGAAGACATAGGTTCCTTTGAGATTCCGCACCTTTTTTTATGGAAGAGAATAAGACTTCGTAGTAAGAGTATTTCGATTGAATAGTCGACAAAGCCCCAATTCTTCATAGCCTTTAGAGACTTCTTCATATGAGAATTGGATAACATTTTTGGTAGGAGGAACAAATCTTTGGGGAACTCTTTGGAGGAAGAAGAAGCTTAGGTAAGTGCCTTTTTCTCGTTGGAGTTATGGGGTTCGCTGGAGGGGGAGGGGGGGTTGAGGGAAGGTCGACGTTACAGTATGCGGCTTGGAGGTTAGCTAAAGGAGGAAGGTCATGCTAAGAAAAAAGATTATTAGCCATATGGTGAGGTGGAGGTGGAAAAAGGTTGGGATAATGGCCTCTGGCAGTGCCGAAAGGGAGGGGGTGTACTGGAAATCAGGGGTTGCACTTCGGCTAGGGTTCCTCCTATCACTAGCCAACTTGATAAAACCCATAGATGAGTCAGATCCTTTCATGTTTGTTTGCAACATGTTGACCTCAATATCCGAGTTTTGAAAATTATTCATATTTTTCGTCCAATTTTAACTTTAAAACAAACAAAAAACTATAAAGCTGCTAAAAACTGTTAATATACTGAAAATAAATTTATCCACAATTTTTTTTCATTTATCATCAAATATACGTATAATAATTAAACTACAATATATTGTTGTAGATCGGAATACAAAATAGAGTATAATAAATAATTTGTTATGACAGTGTAAAAATTTGAAAAAAGAAGTCCCTATATAGACTCAGATTGAATCCAAAAAACTACTATTCAATAGGCTTTTTTCATTTCCCAAACCATAAAAACAAAAGACAGAATAACTGTGAGCTAACACAGCTCAGATGTCATATTTATCAATCTAATATTTCAAATGAATTTGTTATTAAGCATTAATTGAGTGCTAAAAGCAATATAATAGATTTTTATGCTTAGCAAAAGTAGTAATTGCAGTTATCGAGAATTCAAATGATAGTGTGAAAAAATAAATAAACAAATATTTCATTTCAGACAAAATTCAGATAATTCTAGCCCTTATGTCTCTCAACTGATAAAATTCATAGAATTCTGACCCTTATGACTTTCAACAAATAGAATTCGTAGTATGCGGCTTCGTAGTAAGAGTTTTCGATTGAATAGTCGACAAAGCCCCAATTCTTCATAGCCTTTAGAGTCTTCTTCATATGAGAACTGGATAACATTTTCGGTAGGGGGAACAAAACTTTGGGGGAACTCCTTGGAGGAAGAAGAAGCTTAGGTAAGTGCCTTTTTCCCGTTGGAGTTACTGGGGGGGGGGTGTTGAGGGAAGGTTGACGTTACTGGAGGTTAGCTAAAGGAGGAAGAGAACTGGATAACATTTTCGGTAGGGGGAACAAAACTTTGGGGGAACTCCTTGGAGGAAGAAGAAGCTTAGGTAAGTGCCTTTTTCCCGTTGGAGTTACTGGGGGGGGGGTGTTGAGGGAAGGTTGACGTTACTGGAGGTTAGCTAAAGGAGGAAGGTCATGCTAAGCAAAAAGATTATTTGCCATAAGGTGGGGTGGAGGTGGAAAAAGGTTGGGATAATAGCCTCTGGCAGTGCCGAAAGGGAGGGGGTGTACAAGAAATCAGGGGTTGCACTTCAGCTAGGGTTCCTCCTATCACTACCCAACCTGATAAACCCACAGATGAGTCAGATCCTTTCATGTTTGTTTGCAACATGCTGACCTCAATATTCAAGTTTCATTATTCATATTTTTTGTCCAATTTTAACTTAAAAACAAACAAAAAACTATAAAGATGATAAAAACTGTCAATATACTGAAAATAAACTTATCCACAATTTGTTTTTCATTTATCATCAAATATACGTATAATAATTAAACTACAGTATATTGTTGTAGATCGGAATACAAAATAGAGTATAATAAATAATTTGTTATGACTGTGGAAAAATTTCAAAAAAGAAGTCCCTATATAGACTCAGATTGAATCCAAAAAACTATTATTTAATAGGCTTTTTTCATTTCCCAAACCCTAAAAACAAAAGATAGAATAACTATGAGTTAACACAGCTCAGATGTCATATTTATCAAATCTAAAATTTCAAATGAATTTGTTATTAAGCATTAATTGAGTGCTAAAAGAAATATAATAGATTTTTATGCTTAGCAAAAGTAGTAATTGAAGTTATCGAGAATTCAAATGATAGTGCTGAAAAAATAAATAAACAAATATTTCATTTCAGACAAAATTCAGATAATTCTAGCCCTTATGTCTCTCAACGGATAAAATTCATAGAATTTTGACCCTTATGACTTCCAACAAATAGAATTCATAGAAGAACCTTATGACTCCCAATGCCAGCAACAGAACAGTGTGCATATAACACAGAATGTGCCCTACGGAAAAAAATGTGCATTAAAACCAAAACAAAACTTTCTCCATCCACTCCTCAAAATCACACAATTCAATCAGAAACACATAATTTTTTTCATTGCTGTAACAAGAATGTAAATAAAATCATTTTGAAAATTACCAAAATATCTTAATGGTAGCACAGAATGAGCCCTTAGCACTACAATGTGCCATTGGCACAGAATATGCCTTAGGCACAAAACGTGCATTTTATACCAGAACAAAACTTTCTCCATCAACTCTAGACCTCCTAAATCACACAATTTGATCAGATAAGCACATAATTCATTACATTATAGTAATAAGAATGTAAACAAAATCATTTTGGAAATTACCAAAATATCTTAATGGTAGGCAGAAAAATAGAGTACTATGCATAAATTCACTATTTTCAGAATATAACCAAATTATCATAGATTATTTAGAACACTATTTAAAGACTTTAATTATACTATAACATTATTTTTCAGGTTCAGGATTATCTTATAATAAATTAAAAGTGTAATTCTTAAAATTCTTGGTGTGAAATTTCTAAAAAAATACTTAAATATTCAGAATCTATATCTCTATAACATACAGAAAGTTACATGGTGAAAATTTTGCAAGTATAAAGTTATCCTTATTTTAAACTATAGAAATATAAATTAAATCAAGAAATACTAAAAAATTTGTATTTTTTTAAAACTGAGATGGACAAAATGTCAACTATCTCGATCCAAGCAACTTTTAGAACTGTGTCGTTAGTTGAAAACTATCTGAAGTAGCCCAAATCCATCTTCTCTCTATAGAAATCTCTCTCTCACTAGTCGGCAACCCTAAGGAATAAATGGAGTGGCGTTTTAGTGGAAATTGATATTTAAATAGAAAATTCATGTCAAGTATCATATCCCCCAATAGTGCTTGCACGGTGCTTTTTTTGGGAGTCCACAGCACAGTAGTGCCACCCTCAGCATCGTCATGCTGAATTTTTTTTTTCAAAATTCCAGAAAGCTTACTGTTGGGGCGCCGTTAACTCTAGCGTTGCGACACCCCAGGAGAATTTTAGACTTCTTTGAACATGCAAATATATCACTGGAACCTATTTTAGAATACATGCAGACTCCCACATCAAAATATTCCCAACCACTCGTAGAAGGGTTCTAATGCAGAAATTTAACTAATTACCTTAAATTTGATCAGGTCAGAACATGTTGAATTGCACACTAACGTTTTGGGTGTTACAACTCTCCTCTCAGAAAAATATCATCCTCGACATTTCAAAACTCAAACCCTCAAAACATATTAGGATACAACTACTTCATTTCGGATTCTTTCTCCCATGTAGCTTATTTTCCTATTTTGTTTCTCCACTGGACTTTAACCATTGAAATCTATTTGTTTCTTAATTTCCTGACAACATAAGCTAGAATTCTCTTTTGTTCTTCTCCATAGCTCAGATTGGGACATATCTCAATTTGTTCTGTAGACTTAGTTCCCATAATGGGATATCCATTTCCTTAGAAGCGACACATGAAATACATTTTGAATGTCAGCCATATGATTTGGTAACTGTAAACTATAGGCAGATTTTTTGATCCTTTCCATGACTTCAAATGATCCAACATATCTTGAACTCTGCGTTTCTTCTTTACGAAATCTGCTCATACTTTTTATCAACCTGATTTTCATATATATGAAATCTCCAACATGTAATCCCACAGCCCATTGCTTAGCATCGTAATATTATTTATCTATCCTATATAACTTTTAATCTATCTCTGATCAGATGGATCTTTTCAGTAGTATTATCAACTAGGGTTGGCCCAATCAAATTTCTTTCACCCATCTCAGCCCAAGATAGAGGAGTCCTACATCTACCATATAGAGCTTTATAAGGGGTTATACATATATTTGACTGAAAACTATTATTACAAGCAAACTCGATTAGAGAAATGTGATTTTTCCAACTGCCACTAAAGTCTTGAACACAATATCAGAAGATCTTCCAGTATTTGAATAACTTTCTCAAACTATTCGTCAATATGTAGATGAAAAGCCATACCGAAATGTAATATTGTACCCAAGCCCGAGCCCAACCCAACAGGACCTGACTAGCGGACCTGGCTGAGTGCGACGGGCGAGTGAAAGTACATTGAGTAGGCGTGCTGTTGAGGGAGAGCGCAAACGGGCGAGGGCATACCTTATATCCATCTCCTTTGACACCAAAAGGACCACCTACCAACAAAGTTACATTCTTTGGGCTCCAAAAATTTGCGCCTCAGCCTCCCCTCTTTCGGGTGAGTTTTAACAAATTAAGTTTTGGGGTAAATTTTCAAAAGGCTGGTTGAGTTTAAAATAAGACCCTACCCAGATATTTCACCCTCATTTTGATAGGAATTTATGATATGAATTCTGGTTTCCTATATACACAAGCCCTTATAGGTAATTATCTCTCCCGATAACAAGAGAGAACTTTTGATTAAGGCTAGTCATCAAATAGATACGTAGAGACACGTAGTATCTTGTGTATAATAGCAGCATGTTTGTTCTATGAAAATTTAATATTTTATATTAAAAATTTCAGCATCTTGCACTTAAACTGGATAGTGGGAGAACGGTGATGAGCCCGATGAAGATCTCATGGTTCTGTCGTCTTGGCTATTGTGGTCCCTGGCCTACTTAGTCATGGAGGTAGTTGACCCAACCTAACATAAGGATCCTTGTCGACAGGCATGGGTTGCGTTGTTTAAGAGTATATTGTATACCTGGGGTGAATATTTTTCTAATGGGACAAGTTTGAATCCATCTTAGCTAACAGAGGACTTTGTGCCTTATCGATTATATCCTATTGATTCATATCTTAAAGATTTGATGTCGTTGGGGAGCATATGGGCGCTGGCCATGACCGTAATTTAATGGTGTTATTTGGCGGCAAATCATCTGGTTCAGAGGGCCTCGGTTATAACCTTTTACCTGCGTTACCATTTGGCGGTAAAATCGCTGGTTAAATGACACGTGCTACATCCTTACTGGTAAGAGACAGATTGAGAATGAATCCTAGTGATAATCTCGACCAGACACTAGCCATTTTTTGAGCTGAGGTGTATTTTCAAACTTGTCCACCTCGACAAATTATTGCGGATGATGGATGAGTTTTGCTTTGAGCATTTTAATGGTTAATTTCAATTTTAAATATTTTAAATTTTGGTATTTTTTGTTGGTTGAATTTAATGAGCATTTGAGAGGCATTTTTAATATTTGAAATTAACCCCTTCGGTTGAGATTTGTATTCAACACGGCCATCATCGGGCATCTATGGGCAATTATATTTTATCGACTAAACCATGTCGACGTTGTAATTTTCCAACATAGGATCGGGTTTGTTATCGGCTGCCATTTTTATTAGTAAATTTTCTTAGTTATAGGCTTTGAAGGCCTAATATGAACGGTATTAAAATAAATATCTCGATCGACGCCGTGGCCGTATATTTGTTCAACAGTTTGAGCCGTGTCTACTCCTACCTACTTGCATAGAAGGATCAGGCTCGAGCTTAAATTTATTATTTGACCTGCGCAACATCCTCACATGTTACGTGTATACTCATAACATGCTCGTCAAGGCCTATGCGGGTGCTTGGGGTATTTCTGCATTTGTAATTCTTTATTTAACCTTGTCAACTCTATCTAATTGCTGACAAAGGATCATGTTCGTTGCCTAGTTTATATTTTTATTAGTGAATTTTTCTTGTTATAGGCTTTGCAAGTCTAATATAAACGTATTAACATAAATATCTCAGTCGACGCCATGACCGTATATTTGTTTGATAGTTTGAGCCGTGTCGACTTTTATCTACTCGCATAGAAGGATTGGGCTCAAACTTAAATTTATCATTTGACCCACGCAACATCCTCAGATGTCACGTATTACCCATAATACGTTCATCGGGGCCCATGCGAGTATTTATTCTTATATGTATACGGGTTAATATGCTTGCATGTGTACTTTTGTATTTGTGTGTATACATATTATAGTGTATGTATGGGGGCATTTTAAATGTTTGGCCTTATTGTACTATCTGAATGATCAACATTTAGGTGTGCATATTGCTCTATATAGAAGCCCATAAACACCTTATGTACGCTTTTCTGAATGTTACGGATCCGGCGGCATGGCGTCACACCATGAATTGTTTATTTTTTCATGCGGGTGGATTGTCGTACACTAACGAATCTCCCGTTGTTTGTTGTAGATGCTGATATCTACTGCAGTTCTTTTGTATTTTCTTGTAGATAACACGTTGTGATAGGTCTCCTACGGTGGCTTGTATGAGCTCACAATTGTTATAGTTTTCTAGCATTTGCTGTGATTTTCAGCCTTTGCTTGCAAGTGGCATGTTGTATATTCATATTCACAGAGGACCCCTTGTCCTTGCAATGTACCCTTCGTCGTTGCTTGTTATGCAACTTAGTACGCTCATTTATAACTTTATGTTGGTTTTTAGCTGAGTTACATTCACCAATGTTCTCTTCATGTATTTTGATTTGCAAGTCATTACATGTCGATCATCACTACTTGTAGTCTGGTGAACATATTTGTTTGTATATTGGTACTTGACAATAGGATTGAGTTGCATTCAGCATTAATTTCTCCATTCATGCTGGCTGACAAACTTGTATCTGCTTCCATATCTTTTAGTTCTTGTGGCAACTACCGCTTGTATCTTCAAGATAGCTGATGTCGGTTGTAAGGAGATCGTTATTGTCGCATCTTATCTACCGTCGTTATCTACAAGTAGGTTCATGTGCTCACTACAAACTTTCATCAATGCTTGCAAGTGGATGTAGTATTGGCTAATGTCTCTTCCAAGATGACTGTTGTAGAGATTATCATTGACTTTATTCGGATATTGATTGGAGGAATTGGAGGACACTACTACTTTCATCACACACTGATTTTCAATACTTGTAGGAAACTGCGACTTTCGTTTGCTAACTAGCTTATGTCGGTTGAAAGAGTGTTGTGGTGTTTGAAGATCCTTGTAGCGGCTTGTGAGTGTTTGAATTTGTTGCTTGTTGATATTTCAAATTCTTTGCATAAGAACGAATAAGAGTGTTGTATGTCACTTAGCATCCTTCACAGATGACTTATAAAGATTTCGAGCATTCATTTGTAGTCATATTATTCATTCTCTTTGACTTTATCTCTTACAAATGAATCATGTCAGCAATTGCAAGATTTTTATTATTTTTTAGAGTAGTTCTTCGTTCACGCAATAACTTTGTTCATTTATATTCATTTGAAGGCTTTGTGTCATTGTTTGTAAACAATTTGTATGGTGATTCTTCTCCTATCACAAGTCCTTGCGTACTTGCTTACATTATTGATACAAATGTCACAATAGATCATTATCATTTTTGTATGATTTGTGATATCTGTTCATGTCTTTAATTGCAATTAGATTGTGCGTCACCTTTAATTAATGTTAGGGCCTTGTTATTCAACATATACTAAAGCTTTATTCAGCATAAGCTCCATCTTTGTATATTTGCATTTGGTTTTATTTCAATGATCAAAGTTATCATTTAATTCTTATATTTTGATTGTGCATTCGTTGATTTAATGTCTGGTTTCTTGTGCATTTTGTTCAAATTCAAGTTCTGCTCGTTGTTCATTTAGGTCCCATGTAGTTCGTTTAGGTTCAAGTCCATCATGTTCAATTTAGGTCCTATGTTCACCAGAATTTTCGGCAGCCTTCTGACGTCTCTCCCGTTTATGGGGAATTCCAGTATTTGGGCCTTCCCCTTCACGCTACAAGAGAGGTAGGTGTCGGGCTATACCGTGGCCATATTTCTTCAATCCCCACCATTCTACAAGAGCGCTTAAAGGTTTTTGAGGTAACTGTTTGAAAATGCACAATTTTCTTTTCCTGCAGGCACTGAGGCTCGTACAGGTACTTAATTTCATCCTTGCCATGCTACGAGAGCACTTAGAGGCCTACTTGCCTCATCACAAGCGTTGCACCGGGTTCCCTCCCATCGTGCTACAAGAGCGAGTAGGGAGGTCTGCCGGAGCGATGCGCTACTCGCGCTGAATGCAAGATTTTGAGTTAGAAACATTATACTTGTGCAAGGATCGACGACGGTTGTGCTGATGCAACGGCCGTATCGACGTAGAGGGCATATAAATTGAAGAGAATATTATATTTTAATTATAATTTATGATAATCAACTATGATTAATCGTAATTAATCATAGTTGATGATAATTAACTATAATTAACTAAAATTAATCAAAATAAACATTCATTAACTATAATTAACTATAGCCAATTATTATTAACGATGATCAATTTTATTAATGATAATTAATTATAGTTATTAATAATTAATTATAGTTATGGTAATTAATTAATGATGATCCTTATAATTAATTAAAATTAATTAAAATTATTATTATTCAATTTCAATTAATTATAATTAACTATAATTAATATCATCAACAATAATTAATTATAATTAGTGTTAATTAATCATAATTACTGTTAATTAGTTATAACTAATGAATAATTAATTATAATTTGTGTTAATTAGTTATATTTAATAAATAAAGAGAGGAATTACCTACACTTGGGTCATGTGAATGCATAACTGGGAAGATCAAGGTCGAGTGTGAGGTTCGGCAAGGAGTTGGATGGGTTTTGACGTGGGTTGTGCGAGAGGAAGGAGGTTGTGAGGTAACTGGAGCAGTGAAGCCGACGAGTTATGAGGTTGCGGCAAGAAGAAATCAAGCAAGGTCAACGGTAGGGAGGTCGGATTGAGCGGCTCTGCTTGTGGTTGGAGGGGTTCGGTCATAGGTCAGTCTAGTCTTGAAATGGAGAGGAAGTAGGAGGGTGGCAGGTTGAGAAGGTCGTGTGGAGCCATGGAGTTTGTCGGCTTTGCAGGAGTTTTGATGGAAGAGGAGTTCGGCATAGAGGAGGCAAGATAGTTGGAGCGGGCTATAGGCTTGCATCCAGGAAGAACCGAATGTGGTAAGCTCAGTTCTCATTTTATTAATGCAAATGGGAGAAGAATCGAGGTGATTTACGCTCGCAAGGGATGGGTGACTGCATTCGGCGCCGTTTGCAGAGGATGGGCCGCTAGCTACAAGGATTTGAATAGAGATTTGAGCAAGATATGAGAAGGTGACATGGCAGAGGTATATATATATATATTTATTTATTTATTTTTGTTTGCTTGTGTGGAGGTCAACACGTTCATCATAGTTTCTAGGTCTAATTTATGATGGCTTATAAAGAAGACAACTGCTTGTTTGCTGTATGAATTGACAAAAAAAATTTCCAATGTTTAAAATCCCATCAGTAGTCCCTGTTGCTCAAGCAATTTGGTGATCTAACCCTAAAGAAATTGCCCAAATAGCTTCTACCTCCATGTGCATTTCAACACCAAATTGATTTGATCCCTAGCTCCACTTTATTGAACTTACCACATTAATGAGATTGCTGGAGTCATGTTGCATTTCTGATTTTTCTTGCAGGGTTATATCGTGTTAAACAGACCATGGGCATTTGTTCAGTGGCTCGGAAAGGCAAAGATTAAGGAAGAGTATACAGTTCAACCTTATTAACAAGCCATTTTTTTCCTGTTTCAGTGTCACACGTTCTGAATTTTGCATGATTTATAAAAATGTGCAGTTACATACTAATGGCAGAACCAGATCATATTTTTGTAAAACCATTACCAAATTTATCTCGCGGAGATCAACCGGCAGCATTTCCATTTTTCTACATTAAACCATCAAAGAACGAGAAAATAATAAGGAAGTTCTACCCTGAAGAGGAAGGTCCTGTGACAGATGTTGACCCCATTGGGAATTCTCCTGTTATCATAAAGAAGGTACTTTGATCCTGCTGAGATTCACATATTTAGTTGTAGTGATAAGTCCTGCACCACTATTGAATTACTGATTTCGCCCCTTACCTGCAAATTAGAGTGCTGCTTTCCAAAGAAACGGATGAGTATAGTTACTGCTGCAACTGATAAATTCTGTTTCCTCTGATCTACTGTGAATTAACATTGTTATTCCATGAATGGTGCTTGCTGGTGATTGGACCGACTCAGTCCCAACTGGAACAAATTGCTCCAACTTGGATGAACATCTCCTTGAAAATGAAAGAAGATCCAGAATCTGACAAAGCTTTTGGATGGGTGCTAGAAATGTGAGGATCATTATTCATGCTCTCGATATTTTTTTTGATAGCAACTAAATGATTTTTGTTGATTAGTATATGCCTCTGTTGACTGTTTATTACAGGTATGCTTATGCTATTGCGAGTGCATTACATGGAGTACGGCACATTCTTCATAAAAATTTCATGATACAGGTATGACCTGACTTGGGTCATAGTTCTTTTTTGAATCTCAATATCTTTCTTAGTTGAAAGACTTATATTCATGAATTGCATCTAAAATTTGTTTTTAAAATATCTTTTAATGGGTCTTTTCAGCCTCCTTGGGATTTAAAGATAGCAAATACGTTTATTATACATTACACATATGGTTGTGACTATACATTGAAGGTAATTTTTTTTTTCTTGATGAAAAATTTCTTCATTGATTTTTGTTAACTAGATATCTTTTATTTATTTAGTTTTCTTAAATTGCATCATCAAATTCTGTTTTGAAAAGGGTGAGCTGACTTATGGAAAGATTGGGGAATGGCGCTTTGACAAGAGATCATTTCTTCGGGGTCCACCACCAAGAAACCTTTCCTTGCCTCCTCCTGGAGTTCCTGAAAGTGTGGTATGCTTTTAATACTTTATTCTATCCAAGGTTCTTTGAGTAAGTTCTCTTTTTTTTTTTGAAATTATATGAATTGAGCTAGGAGATTCTATGAAGATCTTGCATTTTGTATGCAATATCTTTAAATTTTAAAAGGGTGATCCCAACTTTATAGCACTCTTCTATGCTAGTTTCAATTCATTATCTAATGAAGCAATTTATGTTTTTGGGATAGAAAACCTCTTGAGGTTTCTAAAAGTATAGCCATTGTATATTTGTTGATTAAGTGATGTTTCATTTTTTCTTCAATAGAAATTTTGAAAATAGTTCTCAGAATAATTAGTGTGTGGCCAACTTAGTCATAATATCACGTTGCTCAAATTTAATCCCTTTATTATACAAATTTGACGCAATATCCCTTATGTTGTAATTATGATATAAGTCTCTTATCTATACAAAATTGATCACAATTTACTCCCAAAGGGACCAATATGGAGTAATTTTGTATAATTGAAGGATTAAATTGGAGTAATGTCATACTCTGAGATTGAATTTATCATATACAAATAATCAGGGACTATTTTGAAGTTTATCCCTTTTCTTAAATAAGCAAAAATATCTTTGATAATTAGATTATTATTGTATCTTCATTTCCTCGACCATGTCAATCCTTATCTATGATCAGGTAGAATGTGAATCCTTGTTTAATATGTATCTTAGATTTCTTTGGTTTTCTTAAAGTCTTGTTGATCTTGAGGTGATTCCAACAAGAGTTTCCATTGATATCAAATCACTTAAACTAGCTCCCATACATAATTCCACCTATTCAATATGATTAGAAACCAAGGGCGTAATTTCTCTTCTTTCCCTAATTTCTCTTCTTTTCGACGTCACGTTCTCTCCCTCTTATGTGGATGCCCTAGAAATGCCTTTGTCAGTGTTGTTGTTAGTCTCCATCTCCACTTGTGCCACAAACCATATTGATGCTTTTGGAACTTGTCTTTGGAAACCTTCATCCATATGGCACTAAAGAAGGTTCTATGCTTGATGGCCATTGACATTGTATTTAGATGGATATATTTCTCAGTTGTCTTATGAATCATTTGAGGGTAATGGAAGGTAGCTACATTCACTTAATATGCCCAATTATGGCCATCTTGTTAGCATGAATCTTTTATTTTTATTTTTTTATTTTTTATTTTATCTTGTTAACATGAATATGAGTTTACCTTCATTGGACCTTTAGGTTCTATTGGGCTAGGTGATTTCCCTTCACTCCCTACTAATCGACTATGACAATCCATCACTTCTAGCGATAGTCAAAGTTGAGATCTCTTCCCCTCGATATGTCAGAGATCTGAAAATGGTTTAGGAAACTACCTTTGCCATTGGTCTCCACATTGATCTATCAAAAGCTTCAAGGGTGATAGTCATTAGTGTATGCATGTATGTATATATATATATATATATATATATATATATAATCGCAACTTTACCTAGTTTCCCTCTATATCATGTGGGGTTGATGCATTTGGAAGCAAAAACAGAAAAATAGAGAACAACAAATGCAAGAACCCAAATGTAGGGGCTGATTTTTTATTAATCATTCAACTAATAATGAAATATATAATTTATCTACTATTCGAGAGGTAAATTGGCTCTCCCGCAAATCTTAACCATCGCTAGAAAACTCACACCAATAAGAGGAAAATAAACTCAGCATACATAACTTGAAAACCTTAGACAAAACTCCTTAAATAGCTCTAACACACAATTAAAACCTTCCTAAAATATTAAAACTTTCCACAATTAAAACCTTCTTAGATTAAAACCTTCTACAAAAATAACCTTCCTATAATAATAAAACCTTACCTAATAAAAACCTTCCTGAATAGTTCCCACTCGATTCCTTACATAATAAATAATAGCTCCTCCGGCATAGCTATGGGCCCCCCTGGTGTGTCAGTACTTTCCCCCCCAAAGACATAACTTGTTCTCAAGGTGGAAGGATGGGAATTGTCTTCAAATCATCTATTTCAATAATAAAATCTGCTTCATGTCGAGAAGCACTTACCACATGATTAAGTTCTATATCATTCATTATATGCTCGTGCTTCATTTTAGAGAATATGCCATCTTTCAACAATTTATCATCTTTGTTAATGTCTTCACTTTTTATCAGATCCAATCTTGTGCCTCTATTTGACTTCTATGCCTTGACTTTTCTTGTTTCATCATCCACATTGATTCCAGAAACAACTTCTCCTTGCTCTTGAAGTCCTTCAGTATCAGCTATTATTTTCTGAAGAACCTTATCCTTTGCATGCAACTTCTTTAGCTCCAACATTCTGGTTGATGATCTTAGATTTCTTAAGTTGTGAGGCTTGCCTTGTACTTGATTGAAATTTTTAGGTTGTTTTCTCGTACTGTTCAGAATGTGAAGATTTATCAATGATAGGGTGCGTTCCTTCAGTGCTGCATTCTCATTGTCCAAAGAAGCAAAAAGGGGAGCTTAAGCCTTCAATTCTGCCTTTGGCCCCTTATTTTCGTTTCCAAGCACTTCAAATTTTTTTTTTAAGATCTTGAACATTTTTGCAAGCAATTTCTTCAACTGAAACTTCATTTGGTCAATATCAGTTGTCTCAAGGCCCTTAAGTATTTGCATCAACTCAAAGAACTTCTCCTTAAATATCAATTCTATGAATGATAAAACATGAAGGTTATGTCGGAACTTTGCAACTTCTACTTTGTTGGATTTGCATTCGTCAATTGATACATAGAGTTCAGATGCCAAGTTGGTCTCCTGGTTTCTATTTGCCTCCACTGCATGCAATTCATAAAATTCCTCTTCCAACATTTGATTGGGTTTTCAAAATCACAAATCTCGTAATCTTTGCAGAAATTTTCTTCTCTAATGATGAAAACCAATTCTTCTCTAATGCATTTCTAATCAACTTGGTCCTATTGATCATCTGCATACAACCATCACGAGTTAGAGGCAGTTATGAGTTTTGGATGCCTTGAAACTTGCCTGAACTGTACAGTCTGCATCTCTTCTCTAGAAGTTTCCCGCCCCTGTCGATTTCTTGCTTGTTGGATTTTATTTTCAAAAAACCTATGTGGGTTTGGCACTCCTTAAGATGCATGATTTCAACTTCAAGAGTTCTCATGCTTTCATTAATTACTCTGATCTTCTGGCCTAGATCATTTGTGATCCTTTAAATATAGTTTACATCACTAATTAACCACTTCATATCAAAAGATTTTTCAGTAATTCAAGTCCTGAAAATCAATGAGAGGAGATCTTGAACAATAGTTCTTTTAAGGATATCATCATTTTTTCTCTGCATGCTTCATTTTGTTCACTTAAATCATTAAACTTCTTTGACGACGATTCATTTTCCTTGAGCAATTTTGAGATTTCACTCTGAGATATAAGACAAGCTTCCTGTAAATCCGATAATTTGTCACACATTCTCTCCAATCCTACATTTAGCATTTCCTCCCGCTGTTTGTTAGCTTTAATATCCTTATGCAACTGCTTAGTTATCTCCACTACTTTCGTAATTTTCTCTTTGGAGGTTAACAATTTCTTGATTTTTCAAAACAGATTCTTGCTCAAGCAATTTATTTTGTGCTCTAAGATCCCACCAATATCAGTGCAAGTTGCTCTAAAAATGTGAAAGAATATGGTTTCTCAAATTGAAAATGATGGATTTCACCATTGGTAATTGGAATAATAGCCTGCAGCTTTGCAATTTTATTTAAAATAATTTGCAAAATATTATTATAACAATCATTTGAAATCTCATAATCCTTGGCATCGTATGATTCACAAATCTTCTTAGTGTCATATGTTTTCATCATCATCACATGAATTCCTTCCAAAAGTTTCACATTATGATCCGACGGTATAATTAGCTTCCTCTCCCTGAGTGGCCTATTCTTGTTTTGAGTGGCCTATTCTTGTTTGAGTTTTAAAAAAAATCTGCATGCTTCACTTTCTCCATGTACTTTCCACAATCTTTGGAAAGAAACAGATTCTTTTCAGTCAATTCAACAAAAAAATTGTTTTAGGATAAAACTATCAATCTCAATGTTTACTACTTTATAATGCTCCTCAAGCTCCTATTTTGTAACTGGGATTTGTTTTTTTAGCATTTTAATTTGATTACTCAAATAATCAATTGACTACTAAAAATATTGATATCATTTTCATCCTCTAGTTTTCCTTTTTGGAATGGACAATGCAGTTATTCCATATCATGATCTGCTAGATCCTTCTCATCTATAATCTCATCGTTGCCTTCTAAGACCACAAATCAATTCTCTAGGTTTTGAAGAAACAGAGCAACTGTTTCCACATGAATTTCATCCCTTTTCAGCTTAATCAATTTGATGTAAATTTTGCCCTTTGAGAACCCTGTATTAGTTGCATCCTCTATGTTTCAACCTCAATGTTTCCATCTTCAAAAATACTCATACTAGTAATAACAAAATGTGCTTTCATTGGTTTTCTCTCATTCTCGGATGTTGACTTGGTTTCAATGTCTTTTCCATCTTCATTTTTGGATTCTAAAAATAGAGGTTTTGGGATGTGGATGTCTCGGTTGAATGACTTTGCACAAGACTTAAGTTCTGATCAACACCATAAGCTTGGCTTTGCAAGTTTATTACTTTGCCCTCTTCATTCGCATCTTTCTCCTTGTTGATTAGTTTATCCTTGGAAGGAGCTTGTGTATCACTTATTGATTTCTCGTTCTTCTTCTCTCCAATCCTTCACATCTTCAACTTTCTCACCTAGAATCGCCACCGCCCCAATAACTTCTTCCTCCTGTTGTGTAGTGGTTATTGTGATCCCTCCATATTTCCTCGGTGTATCGAGGTTGGGAATCTCACCTTTCTTTCACCCTTCTTGCATGATCCGATCCCCATGGCTCAGCTCGACTCCCTCCATCTTCAGTCGCCCACTCCCCTTACTAGAAATGCCTGTCATAGTGGTCAGCCACCCTCTCACCTCCACCACAAAATTCCCTCCTTGTTTTCCCTCCATTGGGTAACCCTGATCCGTCCCTTATCAGAGCCCTAGGAGGTGGCTCTTTAAAAAAAAAAAAAAAAAGGAGGTGGCTTTTAATGATAGAAACTCTCATTATCCAACTCATTTTATCTGATCTCCTTTCTCTTAAATGCAGCCAAGGAAATCCTTGTCAAATCAAATGTTTAAAATTGCGTATTCGGGTATTGAGGCGTTTTTCATTCGTGAGGCGAGGCGTAAGCCTCGAGGCGTAAGCCTCGAGGCGTTTTGAGGCATAAGCCTCAAAATCAAAAGATTGCGTAAACGTAAAATGATAAATTTTTTATATACTAATGAGTGAATAATATAAAATATAAAAAAGCATAAGATATGAAGTGAAATCAAAATATCTCAATAATAAGACAACATGAAATATAGTTCAACTCAAAATTCTATCGTTCCCAAATCCAAATATTCTTTTCATTAACATATAATTCAAATAACCAAAAATAAATAGCAATGACATATCACATAAGAACTCATAAGTCATCAGCACTGTCATCACTAAGGGGTTCTTCATTTGAATCATCATTATGATGAACTGCTCTCTCCCCTTCCTCCTCTCCTATAGAGTTCAATGTCGGGCATTTACTTCAAGATTTATGTAAGTTTTAATATATATAGCGTGAGGCGAGCCGAGCCTTAACCAAGTTGAGGCGCATAAAAAAACTCAAGGCGTTTTTTACTGGAATTGCGCAAAGGCTGGCCTCAAGGCGAGCCTCATATTGCGCAATTTTAAGCCATACTCAAATCTTGATTAGGTTTAGCAATCAGAACCATCAGTAGAGTTTTGATTGCATCTCCATGAGCATTCTCATCATCTCCTCCAACCCTCCAAATCGGCTCTCCATTTAATTCTCCATGACTAAAAATCTTCCTTCGATAGTTGAGAACATCTTCATCTGGGACTTAATTTGCTCCACTTTGCCTTCAAACACATCCACCTTCTTTGTTATCATTTCTCCAAAACCTTGCTCTAATATAAATTTGATGTGTCTTGGAAGCAAAAAAAAAATTTACAACAACAACAAGCCTTTATGCCACCATGTGGGGTATGCTACATGAATCTTTTTTCTCCATTGTGTTCAATTAATAGTCAAATTCTCATATAAATATAATAAAGAAAGGTCATTTATAATATTTTTAACTAAGTATTTTTAGGTCTAACTCTACCTTTCTTAACATAAGTCAAATTTAAAACATCTACTTTCCTAACCGGGTCATCGGAAGGCCTCCGTTTTATGTGACCAACCATGTAAGATGACTCTCTCTAATCTTATGTTCCATTGGAGCAACTCCAACCTTTTCACATATATGCTTATTTCGTATCATGTCTCTAAGAGTAAAACCACTCATCCACCTAAGCATCCTCATCTTTGCAACACTTAACTTAATATTATGCTTCTCTTTTAATGGCCAACATTTTGCACCGTAAAGCATTGCAGGTGTCACTACCTTCTTATAGAAAATGTCATGATTATTCGACAAGTTTTACGCTGGTTGTCACCTACCTAGCACAACCCTCCATTTTTCTGATCCAGGACTTGGGACCTAGCAACAACAGTGTTTATATGTAAGCAAATATATGTCGTCATGCTTTCTCATCCATGACCTAAATAATTAAAATGCTTTCTGGGGCCTGATTTGCAAAATCATTTAAACATCTATGTGGCAACTTTTGAAACGTATCATTTCTATTTAGCAAATCAACATACTCAAGCAAGACTTTCAAGATCTCTCTCAAAATAACTTAAAACAAAAATACCCTGTTCAAGGTAATTTTTAGATGTCAACTTGATTGATTGGACAATATGGTTGATGACCTAGGTTAGACCATCTCGGGTTCCAATCGATATGTGGGTATTGTTTGCATTATCATCTTGATGTATGTGCTAATGAGCTTATATGTAAATGAGTTATAACAAAACTTGTCTTAGGCATTATGGCTATAAGACCTAAAACCCTACATAAATGAAACACTAATATACTCTAAATGGTATAAGTTTCCATGTAAGGGGTAAGAATTTAGCTTATCGGCTCTGGAGTTACATGGGGCTTCGTGTCACCCCCGTAAATCATATTCTTGTTTTTATTTTTCTAGTTAGACCCAAACCGGTTCAGTATTCAGAATTAGCAAAACTTGATACTGGACAGCTGTAAGAAAAGATCAGGAAATAAAATTTTTTTTCTTCTCTCTCACATTTCTCTTCTTGGAGTTTGCACCTACTAAACATTTCTCTTCTTAGCTTTTTGAATTGGATTCCATTTAATAATATATTATTGACAATGGAATTACAGGTCCTCTAATTCCTGAATAAGTTTTCGTATGGTGACTTCTTGGCACTATTGAGCACTTGCCACCATTTTAGGATCTGTTCAAGATAGCTACAACAGTCCAAAATTCTGTATTAAATATTTATAATTTTCGACATCAACTTTCTTACAACTATCACTCTTTTGGTACATTTGGTTATGAAAAACTCCTCACCATTGATATTTTTAAAAAAACTGTAGAAAAAGTTGAAATCAAATATAATCATGACAATGATTTGTAAAAATAGCAGTGAAAATGCTGTTCCAAACATGTTTGCTTGGTTACCTCAGCTCTATAGCTAATGCTTTATAGTCTTGCTTATTCTTCAAATAAAATTTTCCTGATCTGTATCACCACTGTTCTGATTCAATCAATTCCACGTTGGCTGAATCATTTTTAGTGATCTAAAGCTTTATCTTCAAATAAACAATAACTGTTCCGTAGGTATACTGTTTCAATATTTTGGCTTTCATTATTTGCAGGTCACCCTTGTGAAAATGGTGAATGAGGCTACTGCTAACATTCCTGGGTGGGAAGAGGGAAGGTAGACGAGCATAGAGACTGCTAGGAGGGCAGATACATAGATCAATTGATCAAGACTGGAGGAAAAAGATAGAATCTACAGACTTTTTTTTTTTTTTTTCTGATACAGGAACAGCTTTTTTGCCTTCTCATTCTGATAGTTTTTCTTTAGAAGACAGAATCATTCTTTTCAGAGGATTTTTCTCTTTTAATTTGAATAGTTTGATTGTGTTTTACTTGTAACAAAATTGCATAATTTATTTCCTGTTGTCCTTAATTTGTTTTTTTAGAAAATATGTTTTTGAGAAAATGGAATATAAATTGTGATTAGAAAATAATTTAATTTTAAAAAAAAATCATGACAATAGAAGCAAATAAATAAATATGTCGATAATTTTATTAATATGAGCATTATGACTATTAATATGTTTCTCAGGAGAAATGCTCGAGAAAAATCTTGTGATGTATTTGAAGCACCTTTGGGGCTTATTTGAGAAATATCCTTAGAATACTTTTCGAGAGCAGAAGTGAGTTAATAAATGATGAGCCTATCATAATTGTAGCGGTCATATATAAGGCATGAATTATATTACAGATTTGAAAATCTTGAGGACATTTGTGAATTGATTAGTTTATTGGATAGTAGTTGGGAAGAAAAGCAAGGTCAATAAAGTGATTTGGCATCTTAGTATAGACAAAACTTGTTGCGGGCTAGAATATATGCGGTGATAGAGTTTTAATTGTACGTCTTAGATTTGTACGGATATCCAGCTCACACATAGATAACACAAAATTTTTTATGTGGAAAACCCTTGAAATGGGAAAAACCACTGGGACTAACCCAGTTGAAAATGATTCCAATAGAATTTAAGTCGGTTACAATGGGCTGATTCGCCTATGAGGGCGATCAGATTACAATTAACAATTATACGTTAGAAATCCGGGTGTCAGGTGATGGTCTGACAAAGCTTCGGGCATCAGAGGATAGTCTGACAGAAATTCGGGCTTTAGGTAATGATTGGGCAAAGACGAAGGCTTAGGATGGAGGTCTGACAAAGGTGAGGGGTTCAAGTGGTGGTTCGGCGGAGCGTAGGGCATCAAATGGTGGTCCGGCGGAGCATAGGGCGTCAAATGGTGGTCCGGCGGAGCAACGGCGTTAGGTGGTGGTCCGGCTGAGCAACGACGTTAGGAGGTGGTCCAGCGTTGGTGGAGCAATGGTGGTTCGACGGAACTCCAGCGGTGGTTCGGCGAAACTCCGGCGGTGGTCGAGGAGGCTAAGAAGCAAGAGCGATTTCCGATCTCTCTCTTTTTTCCTTAGTCTTAGGGGTTTCTTTTTCAAGAGGTGAGGGAGTTCTATTTATAGATTTTGGGAATGACATTGCCCGTAAATAGGTGGAGGATCAAGGGCAAATTAGGACTGGTTGGATGGACGGCCGATGTTGAATCCCTTGATCATGAATCATTTGATGGACATTGTAATACCTTAGTGATGTCGGAATTCAGTGATATTGGGCTTGTTGGATTCATCTCGTCGAGCCGCTCGATTTGACTATTAGCTTGTTATGTTTGGAAACCATATGGTAATCCAAATTGTGGTTTGAACCTTCCAACAGTGCTTCGAGTCCTTGATTTAGACCCATTTGGGCTCGGATTGGGTCGATTTTGGTGTCGTTGGGTTCATATTTCCGAGACGCTCAATTCGACTATAAGTTTGCTGAAATCGGAGATCAGATGCTCCTAATTTTAATTTCAAAAGTTTCCAACTTGATTTTGCCTTGAGATTCGTGCTCGATCAAGATAATTTTCGGAAGATGTATCAGTTGCCCCATTATTTTCGGACCTCGAAGCTCTAGGAGTTCGAAAATATGCATTGTAGCCGGTGGAAATTTTTTGCGTGATTTGAAACTTGAACATAATCCGATCGTGGGCGTTGAGGTCTCGAATCACTTTAAAAGTGTCAAAATTGAGTCATAAATGTCAAAAAACGGTTCTGGGACCCCAAAAACGTCCCATTTAACCTTTTTGGGCCCGAAATTGCGCCTGGAAACGGGTTGGGGAAGACAAAACTCCGGCAGCCGCCGCTGGCGGCGCCGCTCAAGCCGTCCGCGCGCCCGCGCGCCCGCGTGCTGGAGCTGCAGCCCGCTGGCCCGCCGCTGGAATGCCTGCTGACCCGCGCTGCACCCGACCCGCCGGCCTGCAGGCCCTCGTTGCACCCGGTCCATCAGCCCACGTTGCACTGCAGCAGACCCGCGCTGGCCCATCAGCCGGCCTGTTGCCGGCGTTTGACCGACAGTTTAATTAATCGTCGGCAGTATCCGCTGGTGGTTAAGGGCCAAAAAATTTTTTTAATTGTAATATATATATATATATATATATATATATATATATAGAAAATGACAAAAATGACCCTCATTCCCCTATAAATAGACCCCTCCTAGGGCCTTAATCCTTACACCTTCTTCTCCTCATCTCTTCTTTCATTAGAGGCCTTCCTCTGCCCTTGGATAATTGGCATCCATTGTCCAACAGCAAGGCCCCTCTTTGCGAGGATTTTCCTTCCTTTCTCTTCGGCGCTCTTGCTATACGGGAAGCTTTCTCCTGCCCTTGGACAATTGGCATCCATTGTTCAACAACAGGGCCCCTCCCTATACTGTAGTCCGGACCACCTCCCTATTCCCTTTGGCGCTCTTAGTTATACGGGAGGCCTTCGTCTGCCCTTGGATAATTGGCATCCATTGTCCAACCGCAGAGCCCCTCCCTATATTGGAGTAATGTCGGGCAACCACTTTCCTTTGAAAGATTCCACGATCAGGGAAAATCCACCGTCACTAGTGATTCTCTGATTACTTCACAAAAAATTTCATTTTCCAAATGACGTGGTGGCGGTGGCCCTTAAGAGGTCTGATCGGGCTGGCGCTCCTCTTGGGTACTTAACCATCTGTGAGACTCATTTGCGATAAGGGCTGTGCTTTCCAACTCCTGCTGAGCTGATCGAGATTTCGATGCACTATGGGATGTCTCTATCCCAATTTATGTACAGAGGCATGTCAGTGATGATTGGGCTAATTGCACTTTTCAGGGATCGAGGGGCCGTTCTGACATCTGAGCGCCTTTCCCGTTTAGGCTGATTTACCAGCGATGCACAGGGGCATGTTACTTTCAAATCCAAATGGTTGGATATGCGTACCCGGGATCCTGCAAAGAGTTGGGCTAGTGCATTTTTCTTCGTGAAAAATGATTGGGGCCTGATAGAGAAGTGGAGAAAGTTGAGAGACCTGCATGTCCCTTTGCATGTCGGAGAAGAAGATATAAAGAGGATTCTCAAGGCCCCTAACGTCGAGCATCTTCTATATGAGGTTCGTTATTTGAATAGATACATAGAAGAAGAGTTCCTGTTCAGGGTCGGGCTGTCAGTTCATGCCGGGAGATCTGATGCAATGATGCTGAAACCGACTTCCAAAATTCTCGAACTTCCTGTCATAGTTCCAAAGGTGGCCACTAAAAGACAGGCGAGAGGTGAAGATCCCCAGGCTTCTTTGAAGAAGAGAAAGCTGGAGGGGGTTGTGACGAGCAAGGCTTCACATATCTCTTCTCCTACCAAGATTCTTATTCCCGAGGATGTTTTAAGCTGCCAGTGCATTAGACGTCGCAAAGCTGGTGATTTGGTATGCAACACTTTCCTGATACTTTTTCTTCCATTTTCTTTTAGGATGACTTCTAATGTATTTTTCTTTCTCATCTCAGTTGTCGCGATGTACGGAGCTTGAGGTTGAACTTACTAAGGCTTTGAACCATTAGAACAACGAATTTGTGAAGGTCAAGTACCTTCAGGAGGAGTTCAAGCAGAAGTATGATCAGAAGGCCAAAGAGGTGAAGGTGTTGGAGGAAGAACTGTGCAAGTGTAGGACTGAGCTGGCAAATATGGTGCACTCGATTTCTCTTCAAAATCATCAGACAGATCGGCTTCAGATCAACCTAGTTGAGGCACAATCGATGATCACCCAGCTCTCAAAGGATCATAAAACCTCTATAGAGAAGATAGTAATGCTTGAAGCTGAGAATAAGAGGTCCAAGACTCTTATTGCTGAGAAGGAGGCCGCTCTGACCAGCCTTGAATCTTCGAGAGTTATCGGAGATTTCAAGAAGTCTATAGCCTTCAAGATCGTCATCCAGGATCACGTCCAGGAGGCCCGTGATCATATTTATGAAGTAGAGGTGAAGGCTTTAGAGAAGCAGTGCATTGATGAAGGATTCATTTGAGGCTTCTTAAAGGGGGTTCGTTTGGTGCAGCGGAAGATCGGAGTTGAGGTTGAGGGGCTGACACCCAGCCAGGCCTTAGATGACTTTGCTCTAGATTCTCATGGCGATGAGATAGAGAGCGAGTTGCAGAAGGCCTTTGCCTTGGAAGATGATGACAAGATAGTGGAGATAGAGTAGATCTTTGTCAGCTATACTACTTTATCTTTCTTAGTGCTTTCTTATTTGTATTAGGTGTTTGTGTTGATATGCGATGTCTTTTTTGATTTAGTAGTGGAATGTTGATGCACTTATTAGTAAAAAATTTTTCAATGTTTTTATTTCAGCTCAAGTGAATTTTATTTATGCTTGTTTAAGGTACTTGACCTGTCTGAGGCTTAAAATGCATTCCAACTTATGTGGATGATGTTAGAAGAATCCTCTAAGGATATATGACATATTCGAGATTATATGTCAGAGCATTGCTCGATGATACTAACCTGTGTGGAAGAGATTGAGAGAATCCACCAAGGATGTAAGACCTATCCGAGGTTGTTTACCAGAATTTTTTCAATGGCGTTAACCTGTGTGGAAGAGGTCGAGGAAATCCACCAAGGATGTGTGACTTATCCGAGGTTGTTTGCCAAAATTTTTTCAATGGCATTAACCTGTGTAAAAGAGGTTAGGAGAATCCACCAAGGATGTAAGACCTATCCGAGGTTGTTTGCAAGAATTTTTTCGATGGTGTTAACCTGTGTGGAAGTGGTCGAGGGAATCCACCAAGGATGTGTGACATATCCAAGGTTGTTTGCCAGAATATTTTCAATGGTGTTAACCTGTGTGGAAGAGGTCGTAAGAATCCATCAAGGATGTGCGACCTATCCGAGGTTATTTGCCAAAAAATTTTCAATGGCGTTAACCTATGTGAAAGAGGTCGAGAGAATCCACCAAGAATGTGCAACCTATCCGAGGTTGTTTGTCAGAATTTTTTCAATGTCGTTAACCTGTGTGGAAGAGGTCAGATCGGATCCCCCTGGGACCGATCACCTTGTGATTGAGTTGCAATAAAGATTGTGTACTTCTCAAATTAAGGGTTTTAAGATTGAAGCTCACAGCTTGTGTGAATCTATTAATATGATTTTACTTGAAGAAGACAATAATGTAAATCAACAAAGGAACATAGCTTTACTGTATTAAACAAAGACATACTTTCCTAAGATAACTTAGGGATGAAGTGGTTACAAACACCATAAACAATAAGAGATAAATGACGCTCACTACTGAAGATAGAAAACACACAATATTGAAGATATAACACTTAAAACAAGTAGCATTATTGTACTCTACTGATAGTACTTGCAAAAATTGTCAACATTCTAAGTCCGAGGAAGCATCTTTCCTTCAGCATCCTTTAATTTGAAAGTACCAGGCTTCATCATAGCTTCTACCAAGTATGAACCCTCCTAGAGGGAGGAGAGTTTATTGCGTTGAGGGCCTTTTTCTGCTGCCTCGATGCTGCGTAGAACTAGATCTCCAATTGAAATATGTCGTGGTTTCATTCTTCGGTTATAGTGTCGGACAACTCTCTGGTGATAGGCAGCAACCTTAAGCATCGCCTCATCTCTTGCTTCTGGAAGGAGGTCTAGGCTATACTTGAGCTTTTCGTCGTTGGCATCGAAGTCAAAAGTTTGAACTCTATGACTTGAGACTCCAATGTCGATGGGAATGACAGCCTCCGTGCCAAAGCAGAGGTTGTACGGGGTTTCTCCTATTGGAGTTCTTGCCGTTGTACGATAGGACCAAAGGACATTAGGGAGCTCGTCAGTCCATTGTTCCCCAGCCTTATCCAGTCGTATCTTCAATCCCTTCAGAATAGTCTGATTAGTGACCTCCATTTGTTCGTTAGTCTGAGGATGGGCCACAGCCGTGTGCACTAGTTGAATTTGGAGATCTTTACAAAATGTGATAAAGATACTTCCAGTGAACTGTGTTCCATTATCGATGATAACTTTCGCTGGAATGCAAAACAACATATTATGTTCTTTCATAGGAACTGTTTGGCATTTGCTTCAGTGATCTTTGTTAGGGGTTCTGCTTCTACTCAGTTTGTAAAATAGTCTACAGCTAAGATGATGAACTTTCATTGTCCCGTGGCTATTGGAAAGGGTTATACTATGCCAATCCCCCATTGGGCGAAAGGCTAGGGACTCTGTAATGTTGAGATTTTTATAGCAGGTAGATGGGTGAGGTTGGCATGTAACTAGCAACGGTTACATTTTTGCTCGAGCTCTAGCGCGTCCTGCTTCATCGTTGGCCAGTAAAACCCCTATCTCAGGACTTTTTGGGCTAACGCCCTTCCACCCAGGTGTTCTCCACAAATGCCTAAATGTACTTCTCGGAGTGCATAATTTGCCTCTGTAGTAGTAAGGCACTTGAGATAGGGTCCCGAGAAGGCTCGTTTGTATAATTCTCCATTAATAATAGTAAAATTTGCTGCCTACCTCTGAAGTCGTACTGCCATCGTCGGGTCTTCAGGAAGAACACCTTGTAAGAAAGCTAGAATGGGATCGATCCAGGATGTCTCTCTTGACTCGTTGATCGATTGTATTATCCATGAGTCTGGAGTACTTGGGAAGTGAATCTCTTCGATATACTTTTTTTTGAAAGTGTCACCGATTGTGGAGGTAGCTCGTTTGGAGAGGGCATCTGCTCGTGTGTTCTGCTCTCGTAGAATATGGACGATCTCATATTTGTTTACACTAGCTAAGAGCAACTTTATTACGTTGCAATGTAGGGCCAATTGAGGGTTGTGGATGTCAAACTCTCCCTCCACCTGTGAGGCAATTAATTGTGAATCACTGTAGATCACTAGGTTTTGCACTTCATAGTCGATTGCCAGCCTTAATCCGACAATAAAAGCTTCGTATTCTGCTACGTTGTTTGTTACAGGGAACTTGAATCAGAGTTCGTATTCAAGAGTAACTTGTCATGGAGAGATTAGCATAACTCCTGCCTTGGCGCCAGAAACTCCAGAGGCTCCATCAACATACAACGTCCAGCCCGGGGGAGAGGGAGAAGCACTCAGTTGATCGTCAGATATCGAGATCGTGCATTCTACCACAAAATATGTAAGTGCTTGAGATATTCTTTAAGTAACCTTGTGAATCCCTCAAAAACCCCTCACTTGATCTCTCACTCTTCACTCTTACAATATCTCCCAAACACTCACACTTAATGATCCCTCTCAACAGAAAACAACTCCAAAGGTACTTGTAATAGTTTCTAGGACTCCTTATATATAAAGGACATGAAAAACCGTCAAAAAAATTGCTAAAATCATGTTTTTCTACGCATTGGATCGTCCCGTACGACCCTGAGTTAGTACGGACGAACTGTGTAAAAAATTGTCCCGTACGAACCATTTGTTCATCAGTACGAACCAATTTCATCCTGGGACAAAATAGGTTCATCCCGGGATGAAATATTTCGTCTGGTACGAACAGTTATATCAAAGGTCGGTTCCGAAAACTACAGAACATTGTCAGAAACTACCATAGTCGGTTCCCTTTATCCTGGGAATAAAATATTTCATCCTGGACGATCAGAACTTAGAAAAAATATTTTTCTTCAGTTCCTATTCATTCCATTGTTCTTACGAGGAGATAACTGACCTGATCGTCCCGTACGAACTATGTTAGTCCCGTACGATCAGTACAAAATATTTAAGATCTCCTTAAGTGTGTGTGTTTTAATTCACTCAATTTACAATCACTCCCTTTCAAGTTTATTTCAAAGAAACGTACAAGCTTCAAATCATAGAGTATTTCATGATGAATTGATTTTGAAGTCTTTATTTGTCTGGAGTTCGATTGTCCTGAAATGTTAGTCCACACAAGAGCAAAAACAAATCTTCTGAAAAATATTAGGAGAAAACAACACATAAAACAATAATATTTGGAATCATCAAAACTATACAAGTTGCAAGAATATAAAACATGCAAATAGCAACTTTCCTAACATTTTCAATCTAATACAATTCTTTAGAGCTTTTGCACCACTGTAGATAATTTTCCAAGATGGAGATGTATTTGGTTTATAATCAGTATACCAGATATCCAATCCATATTTAGTAGCCAAAGTTTTGTTTAACATTGAATTTGGATTTTTAAAAAAATCCCAAGCAAATTTAGCTCTAAGAGGCCCCACCATACTAATTACTGAATGAAGTCCTCTACCCCCATTTTGTATAGGATTACACATATCTTCCCAAGATATAAAATGTAAACCGTAAGATCCATCATGCTTATTCCATAAAAAATATCTACAAATCTTCTCAATTTTTTTCAGGATGCTTAAAGGGATGAGAGAAGCTGTAACAAAAAGAAGAGGAATAGAAGTAAGAATAGATTTTCTGGAAAAATCCTCCCAGGTAATGAAATGAATTTATTCCCCAAATTATCAAGTTTGGAGGCAGCTCTCTCAAGAAGACTGAGATAATCTGAAGCAGTTTTTCTTCTTAAAGAAAATTTGAATCCCAGGTACTGAATTTCCTTTTCTTCATTAAAGCCAATGAGTTTAGATATCCTTCTTCTTCTGGAGGTAGAAACAGCTTTTCCAAAGAGAATAGAAGATTTGTTCTTGTTGAATGATTGGCCCATCCAGCTACAGTAATCAGAAATCAGCAATTTGATTTCTCTCAAATGTTCCAGATTCCCTTCCGAGAACAATAAAATGTCATCTGCAAATAAGAGATGGGAAATTCTTGGGGATGAAGGTGACACCTTAATTCCCAACATGTGACTTTTGGTTAAGAAACCATTAGAAAGTAATTGGGAGCATAAGATGAATAAGAAGGGAGATAGAGGACATCTCTGTCTTAGGCCGCTATGAGCTTTTATCCAATTGGAACTAACACCATTAATCTGGATTGAGAATAAAGGATCAACAACACATTCAAAGATCCAATTAGAGAATTTCTTTGGAAAACCAAAATAGTCTAGAATTTGCTTTAAGGAATCCCAAGATAAGCTATCAAAAGCTTGTTCCATATCCAGTTTTATTGCCACCAAACCCTTTTTGCTGTAGAATACTTAAATTTATGGAAGATTTCTTGAGCTAGAAGAACATGATTGAAAATGGATCTCCTCTTGATGAAAGCAACTTGAGTTTCATCAATTAAACAATGGGTAACTTTAGAAAGCCTATTAAGAATCATTTTGGCAATGATCTTGTAAATAGAGAGACAAAGGCTAATTGGCCTGAAATTGGAAGGTAAAAGCGGGTTGGTGGTTTTAGGAATAAGAACAATCAATGTCTCCTTCCATTTGGAGCACATTTTCCCAGTTGAGAAAAAAAGCTCAATAGCTTTCCAAATGTCTTCACCAACAATTTTCCAATAAGCTTTAATGAATGAGTAGGTAATTCCATCCACACCTGGAGCAACATTGTTCCCAAGCTCTTTGATTACTTGTTCCAATTCCTCCAATCGAAAATTAGAATCCATAAAATCAAATTCTATATGGCTTAAAGTTCTCGGATTGGAAGGCCACCCATGGAGACTGCAGCCCCTAAGCCTCCATTTGTTGTTGAAGTAATATGAGAAAATACCTCTGATTTGCTCTTGATTTTCCACTAGGATACAAGAATCATCTTTTATTTGCTTAATAAAATTGCTATTCCTCCTTCCATTTGCAAAGGCATGAAAAAATTTTGAGTTAGAATCACCTTCCCCTAAGCATTTTGCTTTGGCCCTTTGCCTCCACCATGTATTTAATCTAGCCAAAGTACAATTATATTCATTTACTTTGGATCTTAGAAGCAGAATTTTTTCTTGGGGAAATGCTGTCTCACCCGATTCTTCCAGTTGAAGAACTTCAATTTCTTTATGTAGTTTAACCTTCAAATCTTCAAGACATTGGTGTTTTGCTTTGCTCCAGAAGTACAATGCTTTCATAACTCTATCAAACTTTTTATTCAGAGTAACCATAGCATCTCCTATGGTCGGTTTGCACCAAGATTTCTTAACAACAGCAGCAGCAGCCGGGTAGGAGAGCCAAACATCTTCGAATTTCCTCTGTTTTGTCCTGCATACCGCAGACATTGTGATTTTTAAAACAATAGGATTGTGATCTGAAGCAACTCTTGGTAAGTGCCTGACTGTAACAAAAGGAAGCAATTCAAGTGCCTTGGTATTCAAAAGACATCTATCCAATCTTTCATGGATACGAGCATTCCCATCTTTGTTGTTGTACCAAGTGAACTTGAGTCCAATGAACCCAATATCATGTAAATCAGAACTGTTCATAAAGTTCATCATTTCCATAGAACCTTTAGAAAAAGAGAACCTCTTTCCTCCTTTCTTGTCTTCATGAGAAAGAAGACAATTAAAGTCCCCTCCGACAACATATGGAAGATCCAACTTGTGATTTTCTTTCAAAATCTGCCATAAGTTTCTTCTAGTGTAAAGGTCTCTGCCTCCATAAATAGTAGAAATAATCCAAAGACAGAAGCACTGTTCCAAATCAGAAATATGCTGAGATTTTTCAAGGGTTTTTACCAGCATATTGTCTACATAAACCTCCATCGTATGCCCTATAAGGTCTTTAAACACCTTATTCATGAGATGCTAATATGTGGCTCCTACGTTCTTTAGTCCAAATAGCATAACCTGGTAGCAGTACAGTCCTATGTCTATTTGAAAAGCAGTTGCCTCCTCGTCTACAGGATTCATTCTTATTTGATTGTAGACTGAGTAGGCATCCATGAAACTCAGCATTTGATTTCCGAATGTGGCATCAACAAGTTGGTCGATACGAGGGAGTGGAAAGCAGTCTTTTGGACTATGTAATCTACACACATCCTCCAAGCTCCATTAGTCTTCTTGATCATAACCACATTCGCCGGCCAGGTGGGATAATGCACTTCTCATATGAATCCAGCCTTTAGGAGCTTGTCGACTTCTTTCTCGATGGCTTGTTGGTTTCTCTGGTGCAAAACTTCACTTTTCCTGAATAACCAGCTTTCATGTTGGGTTCACATTGAGGGAGTGTATGATTACTTCAGGGCTGATTCCGAGCATGTCTGCTGGACTCCAAGCAAAGATATCTTGATTTCTTCGTAGGAATTCTATGTATTTTGTCTTCTCTTCCTCTAAGAGTAATGATTTGATCTGTATTATTCTATAAGGATGTTCATCGGATAGAGAGATACAAGCAAGATTCTCGACGGGGGATCCCTTTTGAGGAATGTCCTCATTTCACATATCAAAGTCTTCAATGCTTAAGGTAATTGACGGGCATGATTGAGCCTATCGAGATAGCAGAATTGCGCTTCTTGTTGATCTCCTCGTACTATGTCAATCCCTGATGGGATGAGAAATTTCAGTTTAAAATGTGGGATCAAAGCAATGATCTCGAATATTGACTACAATGGCCTTCCAAAGATAGCATTGTACGCTGACTCTGACTTCACGACAATAAACTGGATGGAGTGTGTGGCATGTCGGGGAAATTCTCCCAGCACAATGGGAAGGCTTATCATGCCTTCCACTCGTACAGATCGATTATCAAATCCATATAGCGGACCTACAGCAGGTT
This sequence comes from Dendrobium huoshanense, assembly GCA_016618105.1. Lineage (NCBI taxonomy): Eukaryota > Viridiplantae > Streptophyta > Magnoliopsida > Asparagales > Orchidaceae > Dendrobium > Dendrobium huoshanense. The sequence continues at coordinate 2,685,230 of CM028349.1, read as the reverse complement.
GGAGCTTCTCTCGAGTGAGGCCCATGCTGAGAAATTTGGAGTAGAATAAGGCGTCTACGGAACTCCCATTATTGATCAAGATATTTTTGACTTTATAACACGGGTCACCGATCCCTGCACTTATTACAAGTGGGTCTTAATGAGGGGTATTTATTACCTCTAAGTTAGAATCATCGAAGGCAATGGAATGATCAGCACGAGACTTCTTTGGTGTTGGTTCTTTGCTAGCCGCAATCAAGACTTGTCTCGACATTATAGGCCCTCCATCAATAATTTCAATTTCACCAACTATTTTTCGATTGTTAGTCGACTGTCTTTATTGTTGATTCTGCCCCCCAGTCAGAGCATCCTCATCTCGCGCCGGTGGATTCTTGATGAATTGTCAGAGATATCATTGTCGGATCAGTCTCTCGATTTCTTCCTTGAGCTACTTGCATGCTTTGATAGTATGCCCATGACTACGATGGAAGTGACAATATTGCTCTTGGTTTTCGACATTTGGCTTCAAAGGGTATGGCCACTTTACGCTCTCCTAGTCTCGGATGGCCATTAACACATTTACTCGGGATACATTAAGTGATTTGTACTCCTTCCCTTGGCAAGGCTCTCGTCGCGGTTGTGAGGGCCGAGGTGGAAGATTATAGTTCCCTTGCTTCTTCCTCTATGATGATGGATTCTCCATTCCTAGTGTACTTATTTGCGCTTCCCAGTTGTTTGTTCAAACTGCATCTTGTGAGCATTAATAGCTTTATTGGCAGAGATTTGGGCTTTCATATGATGGATCAGGTCTGCGTATTAATGGACCGTATCTCGCATGAGTGCCGAGTAGAAGGTTACTATTTGCATGTTTTATATTCTTGCAACTTATATTATTTTGATGATTTCAAATATTATTATTTTTATATATCTCCTAACATTTTTTTGTAAGTTTTATTTTTGCTCTAGTGTGTACTAACATTTCAGAAAAATCAACTCCAAGCGATGAAGACTTCAAACTATTCATTTGTAAATCATAAGTTTTTATATGAAAGGGAGTGATTGTAATTGAGGGAAAAATCACAACACACACTCTTACGGGATAATTTTTTTGAATTGTTCGTACGTGACGAATCTGGTTTGTACGGGATGATCATGTCAATCAACCCCTCAAGAGAGCAATGGATTGAACGTGCAAGGAGAAACTTTTCTAAGTCCTAATCGTCCAGGACGAATTTAATATTCGTCCCGGGACGAACTTCTCGGGATTCTCTCTTGTACTGTTCGTCCAGACAAAAAATAAGGTTCGTACCGGGATGAAACTCTCTGTATGAAATCGTACAGGACGAAATTAATTTTCATCCCTGGACGAAACTCTCTGTATGAGATCGTACAGGACGAAATTAATTTTCATCCCTGGATGAAACTCTCTGTTTAAAATCATCCAAGGACGAAACCTGTTCGTCCCAGGACGAACTGAACTGACTTACGTCAGTTGGTTACGTCCTGTAGAATTTTTGGGAATCGACCTAAGTAATAACCGTTTCGTACCGGACAAACATAGTTCGTATGGGACGATGAGCGTGTACGAACATAATTCGTACCAATATACATTAGGTTTGTTTCCGACACTTTAAGTATAATCGTCCAGGACGATCCACGATCGTACGGGACAATCCACTGCGTACAGAATTGAAAACTTGCCATTTTTGGGCGGTTTTTCTTGTCTTTTGTATATATAGTTCAAATTAGACTGCCACCCAATCTTTTTGCCATTTGATCTTCGTGTCTATTGAAAGAAAAGTCAATGAGAGAGTGTGAGAGAGCATTCAAAGGAGGATTCCTACCACTAGAGCGTGAAGGCTTCACTTAGTATTTAAAGGTAAGAATCTCTACTTGTGATTTGGGATTACTTCACTCTTTTCTTTCTTCCTTCTAGATTTCTTGTGATAAGATCTGTCAAGGAGATCTGGTTCTCTGCCGACACTAGGAGAGTTTAAAAGGATGAAGGGTTCTCTGCCCACACTAAGAGAGTGTGAAAGGATGAAGGGTTCTCTGCCCACACTAGGAGAGTGTGATAGGACGAAGGGTTCTCTGCCCTCACTAGGAGAGTGTAAAAGGACGACGGTTCTCTGCCAACACTAGGGAAAGTGTAAAAGGACGAAGGTTCTCTGTCGCATCGGATAATGGTGAAAAGAGTGATTGTAAAGGCTTCTCCGCCTTGCTGTGGGTGCAAAAGGAGAGACACTAATTGTATTAGTGCAATACTCAGAGGGTGCCTCTAGGGAGTGGATGTAGGTCTGGTTTAGACCGAACCAGTATAAATCGTGTGTTCTTTTATTTTACTATTTTTTCGCATTTAATTTTGTGTTTTAAAATTGTGGTTGAAAATTTTTTTATAAAAACTCACTAAATTTTAATTTCGGTTAAACTTATATAAAAAAGGAAAATTTTAAATACCAATTCACCCCCCTCTTGGTAGCTTTGGGACATTAATTTAGGTCTAACAACCTATTCACTAGACTCAACAAGTGGTATCAGAGCTCCGTTTCAAAATCATAAGTTTAAACTATTTTTTTATTAACGTAGATGGCTACATTTGGAAACTGAAATACACCTGAGGGTTACTCTATTACTAGACCTCCACTGTTTGATAATATAACTTTTGATTTTTGGAAAACACGTATGTCTACTTTCTTACAGTCACTTGATTATCGTATATGAATCTTAGTCCAAGAAGGTTATACAAAACCAACTAGATTAGTTGATGGAGTTAGGGTTGAAACACCTTTTGTAGATTGGACTATAGAAGAACGTGACTTAGCACAACTAAATGCTAAATGCTTAAATAGTTTCTTTTGTTCTTTAAAATTTGAAGACTACATGTGGGTTTCTACTTGCAAAAGTGGAAAGGACATATGGGATAGACATTATATAACTTATGAGGGGACTAATAAAATTAAGCAATCAAGACTTAATATCTTGTTACATGACTATGAATTATTTCACATGAAATCAAATGAATCCATTTCTGATATGTACACAAGATCCACATAAATTGTCACCTCTTTGCATGCACTTGGTAGGGAACTAACGAATGCTGAAATGGTTAATAAGATTCTTCGTTGTTTACCTACTGCTTATGATGCTAAAATTACTGCAATTACAGAGTAAAGATCTAAATATTTATTCTGTTGACAATCTTTTTGGTTCACTCATTGCTTACGAGCAAGGGGTTAGTCAAATAAAGATTGATGCAGGTGAACCACGAAAGGAGAAAAATATAGCACTAAAAGTGGAAGAGTCTGAGAGTGAACACTCGCAACCTGAGGATGAAGACGATATAGCATTGATGACTAGACAATTCAGAAGCTTTCTGAAGAAGAAGAAGCAGAAGAGACGCCAACAATGAAATAGAGGTAAGTTTAACAGAAATGGCAAGGTTTCTAATGAAGTAATTTGTTATGAATGCAGGAAATCAGGTCATATCAAGACTTATTGCCCAAAACTCAAATCCACTCCTAGCAAGGAAAAGGTAGAGGAGAAACCAACTGTAAAGAAGGGCAAAAAGAAATTTCAAAGAGCTTTTTGGACGGACTCAGCTTCAGATTCATCAGAGACTGAAAAGGAAGAAGAAGTCACCAATCTTTGCTTGATGGCAGATAGTGTTGATCAATCAGATCAAGAAGAGGTATATGACTTAAGTTATGATGAACTGTTTGAAGTTTCTGAACACATGCATGATGTATATAGGAAATTGAAAAAAATGCATGCTAGTGTAAGTTTAAAATTGGAAGAACTTAAGAAAAATTATGAAATCCTTAGGAAAGATCATACTTTAATAGATGACAACCACATGAAATCACTTGATGAATATGATGATCTGAATAAAAATCATGAGATTTTAAAATCATCCTATGCTGATCTTGAAAAAGAATTTCAAAAATTTAAGGATGAATCAGAGAGCAAAATATATAGAGTCAATTATACAAATCGAATTTTGAAAGATATGAATTCTTTTTATAAGTTGAAAATAAAAGCTCTCGAGGATAATAGAATATCCCCCAAACTTAAATATTTTACAAATCCTAAACATTATCCTAAATATATGGAATCCCTTAGAAGACAAACAATTGATAGAAGACTTAGGAATACTTTTCCTAATGTCAAATGTAATAATTGTGGATTATGTGGACATATAGCACACACCTGTACTTTGAAGATGAAATCTGATTTGTGTGGAGACCTAAGATGCATAAACCTAGACATATCATACATGCATCTGATTATAAATTGCTAAAAGGAGAACCCAAACTTGTTTGGGTTCCCAGGTCTATCATTTGATATTTTTGCAGGGTCGCTCTCACACAAGACTTTGTGGGAGCATATGGTACCTGGACAGCGGATGTTCAAAGCATATGACTGGAGATACTGCTCAATTCATAACACTGGAAGCTAGGAGTGGAGGCAAGGTAACACTTGGAGATAACACCACAAAGAAAGTGGTTGGATCAGGTATGATTGGAAACTTGAAAAACTTTTTATTGACAATGTGTTGTTGGTTGAAGGATTAAAGCATAATTTACTAAGTATAAGTCAGCTATGTGATAAGGGTTATTGTGTAAAATTTTTTCATACTTGCTGCATATTAAGCATAAATGGTAAAGATGTGCTGAATAGAAAAAGGGTAAATAATATTTATATGCTAGATTTAAATTGCATTCATACTCCTACTATCTTTTGTTTGAAAACTGTTTCTGATGAGTCATGGCTTTGGCATAGGAGACTTTGTCATTCTAGCATGAAAAACCTTAGAAAGATTACCCAAAAAAATTTAGTGAGAGGTTACCTAAACTAGATTTTAATAAGGATCACATTTGTGATGCATGTCAATTAGGCAAGCAAGTGAAGTCCTCTTTTCAGTCCAATAAGGATCTTAGGACTAGTAAACTTTTGGAAACCTTACACATAGATCTTTTTGAACCAGTTGGAACTGTAAGTCTAGGAGGGAAGATATACGAATTTGTTATAGTGGATGATTACTCTAATTTCACTTAGGTTAGATTTTTATTTCATAAAAGTGAATCATTTGAGGAATTTAGAAATTTTTCGACTTGGATTCAAAGGAAATTAGGGTGTGAAATTATTTCTATACAAAGTGATCATGGAGGAGAATTTGAAAATGAGAGATTTAAAAATTTTTGTAAAGAGAAAAGAATTGATCACAATTTTTCTGCACCTAGAACCCCTCAGCAAAATGGGGTAGTCGAAAAGAAAAACAGAATATTAATAGAAGCCGCCCGAGCTATGTTGGCAGAATACTCACTTCCTAGATATTTTTGGGCTGAGGTGGTTAGCACTGCATGTTATGTTCTGAATAGGGTGAATGTGAGATCCAATTTAAATAAAACACCCTATGAATTGCTAAAAGGAAGAACACCCAATTTGTCACATTTGCATGTTTTTGGTTGCAAGGTGTTTATTCATAATAATGGAAAATCTGCCTTAGAAAAATTTGATCCAAAATCAGATGAAGGAATTTTTGTTGGATATTCAAGTGTTGGAAAATCTTATAGGGTGTTCAACAAAAGAACTTTGGTTATTGTAGAGACCACACATGTTGTATTTGATTAATCTGGAAATTTGGAAGAGCCATATGTTATTGAAGATGAGATTGAGGATAACTCCCAAAAGATTGATATAATAAACTTGGAAGAAAATGTGGAAGAGAATTTGGAAAAAGAAAACCCTTTGTCTAGAGATTTGAGATTTTCTAAAAACCACCCAAGAGAATTGATTATAGGTGAACCTAGTGAGGGTGTTAGAACTATGCGTGGATTAAGCAAGGAATTCAACCATTCAGCCTTTATTTCAACTACATAACCCACTAATATTGATCAAGCACTTTCAGATAAATTTTGGATTTTGGTCATGCAAGAAGAGTTGAATCAATTTGTAAGAAATAAAGTTTGGGAATTAACTTCAAGGCCAAAAGATCAAAGCATAGTAGGAACTAAGTGGGTATTCAAAAATAAAATGAATGACTCGGGAATAGTCATTAGAAATAAGGCTAGATTAGTTGCTAAGGGGTATAATCAAATTGAAGGAATTGATTTTGAGGAGACTTTTACCCCTGTAGCTAAACTTGAAGCAATGAGGGTTTTATTAGCCTTTGCTTATTTTAAAAGTTTCAAATTATTTCAAATGGATGTGAAAAGTGCCTTTTTAAATAGGGTAAGTGAAGAGGATGTTTTTGTAGAACAACCTCCAAGTTTTGAAAATTCAAAATACCCAAATCATGTTTTCAAATTAAAAAAGATATTATATGGACTAAAACAAGCACCTAGGGCTTGGTATGAGAGGTTAAGCACCTTCCTATTTGAAAGATCTTTTGGAAAAGAAAGTGTGGATACAACTATTTTTTTAAAGAAATTTGGAAAGGATTTCATTGTTCAAATTTATGTGGATGATATCATTTTTGGATCTTCAAATAAAAATCTTTGTGATAATTTTTCTAAAACAATGAGTAGTGAATTTGAAATGAGTTTAATGGGAGACTTAAATTACTTTCTAGGCTTTAGCATTAAGTAACTTGAGGAAGGTACATTTCTTAATCAATCTAAATATGTTAAGGACATCCTCAAAAAATATGAAATGGACAATGCTAAACCTATTAGTACACCAATGAGTTCCTCAGTTCAGTTGGATAAGGACCCTAAGGAAAAATCTGTCGATCAAAAGAAATTTAGAGGGATTATTGGATCATTACTTTACTTGACTGCTAGCCGACCAGATATCTTGTTTAGTTTTTGCTTGTGTGCTAGATTTCATTCTGATCCAAAAGAATCACATTTGACAGTAGTAAAAAGGATTTTAAGATACTTACTAGGAACTCTGAACTTAGGAATTTGGTATCCAAAGTTTAGCTCTTCATTTGAAATTATTGGTTATTCATACTCTGATTTTGCAGGCTGTAGAGTGGATAGGAAAAGCACTTCTGGAACATGTCAATTCATTGAAAATTCATTAGTTTCATGGTCTAGTAGAAAACAAAATTCAGTGGCTATATCTACTGCAGAAGCATAATACATTGCACTAAGAAGTTGTGTGGCACAAGTACTTTGGTTAAAATAACAGTTGATTGATTTAGGATTAACTATAGGCACTGTGCCAATTTATTGTGATAATACTAGTGCTATTTGCATTTCAAAAAATCATATTCAACATTCAAGAACCAAACACATTGACATAAGACATCATTTCATAAGGGATCATGTATCCAAGGGAGAAATTGAACTTAACCATGTTTCAACAGAAAATCAACTTGTAGACATTTTTACAAAACCTTTAGCCTTTGATACTTTCAATACATTAAGAACTAGGCTTGGAGTGATTGATTTAAATACATAGATAAAACTGTTTTTCTGCAAAATTGATATTTTGTTTTTGTTTGTGTGTTAATTGTATTTTTGAATTTTTTTTTAATGTGTATTTAAGTGTGTTTTGTTATGTTTATTAGTTTTTGTTTTGAGTGTGAAAATGATAAATTTGTAGTCATCATCGTCCGGGATGAAAATGTTTCGTACGGGACGATGTGTGTAAAATAATTAAATGCGTGATTTCAAATCGTCTTAATAGCAGTTTTTTTTAATGTAGTTCGTCTGTACGATCATCATGATCTTCCGGGATGAAATATTTCTCAAACGACGGGACGATTGAATGCAGCAGTTGAATGGATAAGACAGATTTTATTATAAACTTTGTTCGTACGAACCTTTGGTTCGTCCAGACGAACACATGTCGGTTCATGGCGGGGGACGGTTTCCAATTGCCATTAAAACGAGTTGAATTTCTGATCGTCTGTACGAATACGTGTTCGTCTGTACGATCGTCTTGGTCAAAAGTCTGTACGAAAGGACGCTTCGGAAATTGTGTGTTTACAAAAAGCCGTTATTTTTTAAACTCATTAATTCGTACATATGAAATATTTTCGTATGGGACGAATTTAATTCGTACGGGACGAACGAAAATTTTGTCTGGTACGAATAGTCGTTCTTCTTTAAAATTAATGATAGTTTTTACTGAACAGACACTTTCACACACCTCTTTCAAACCTTTCCACTCTTCAAATCCTTCAATGGCAAGTTCTAGCAAGCGCCAAAAGACTTTGGCTAAGGGCCCTCCAAGAAACACATCCGAAAACTTTGTTTCTAGAGCCAATGAAGAGTCATTTCCTAGGTTTGTCTCTGCAAAAATTACACCATCTAGAGTTCTCCTACATAATCAATTGACCTTTAAGGTAATGCATTTATTTACCTCCACTCAATTTGGTTTGATCCTCACTCTAGTCCATTTCTACAATAAAGAAACCTTTCACTACTTTTTGGCAAACATGTCATTCAACTCCGACCATTCTGTCATCACTTCTTTTGTTTTCAAAAAGAAAGTTGAAATCACTAAGGATGATTTTGGTATCTTCTTAAACCTAAGGACTGAAGGCTTAAGAGCACATACTTTAACCACCACAAATTTTGACTAGACTGAAGTTAATAGGGTGATTAGAGGAATAAGAGTAAAGGATCATCAACCTAAAGTTTCAACTTTATTACGTGAAGCCCGTATCATCCAGCACGTTCTAAGAACTTCCATTATCCCTAAAGCTGGTGATATAATCAACATCACTCCTCTTCTTTCTACTGTTACCTACTTGATTATGACTAGACAACCTATAGATGAGGCCCAAATCCTAATTTACTATATTTATGGTCTCTCTGAAATTGGTCATGTTGATCATAAAAGGAAGAAGAACATAGCCTTAGGACATCTGATTGCTTATATTTTGGAGAAGAAGTATGATTTAACTCATCCTGAACAAGACTTTGAAGAACCACTATACTACAATGACGCATCTTTTAGAGCTATCTTCAATAAGGACGAGCCCAGCAGAACTCATGTAGTTCTAAGTGAAACAGAAGAAGAAGCTGGACCTTCACATGCTGCTGGACCAAATTATGAGGATTTGGTTCAAAGATTTGAAAATTTGGAAACTCATTTTGATCAAAGGTTTAATCAAATTGAAACTCACCTACAGCAGCAAGATTTTCAGCACAATCAGGATATGGGATTTATGCGTGAACAAATAAATGCCATTAATTTCAACATGTTCACGATCAGTAGTTACTTCAACTTCTTTGGTGCAGCACCACCTCCTCCTCCAGATCAGGGTCCTTCGGAATGATTTGTTTAGTGTTTATTTAGTGTTTGTTCTGTGTTTCGTTGTAGTTCTTGTGTTAGTGATTGTTTTTAGTTTGTTGTTTTGTTCTTGTCTTAAATATGATAGTATTGATATCTTGAACTACAAATTGTAATAGCTTTACCCGATATTAGTACATATTCAATGTTTTGTTGTTAAATGTTTTAGAAATATGTGTTAAATTTTATGACATTCATTTTTTTTTTTAATCTTAATAGTGCTTTATTTAACTTGTAAAATTAAATTAATTTCATTAGAAAATATAATTTTTCTAAATTTAAGACATGCTTATAACTTGATATTATTAGAATTTTCAATTCCATGTCTCTTATTTAGACTACATAAATCTTTAATATTATTATTGCAATTTAGATATTTTCTTATTTTGTATTTCTCTTTTTAATTAGTATTTATGCACTTAAAAAAATTTGAAATTATAGATTATTAATTTTGGAAAGAATTCAAATACTCTTGAAAATTATACAAATGTACAAAAATCAAAAGCATTGTGCAAAAAATTTTGCAATGACAAAAAGAGGCACAAAATAAGCCCAAAGTAAAAAGATGAACAAAAGTGTGCCATAAAATTTAAAAAAGAAGCGCAAAGCGCCACATGTGGTATTACTTTTTTCCAGACTCTTTTAATCTCTTAATTCAAATTGATCTAATGTTCATTTATAATTTTTATTAAAATTTGAAATATAAAATTTTTTATTCATCCTTAGTGCAATGATTCTCTTTATCTTCATGTCTAAATTGATACATGCTCTTGAAAAATTCTTTTTATTCTCTTAGTTATATCACTTCTTAAATTATATGAAATTTTATGTTTTTTCTAATATTTTTTATTTTATTTGCATACCTTATCTCAATCACTTTCAAGATTAAAATATCAAATGAATTTGATACTTCTGCTTACATTTCTAGCATTCCTTTTTTCTTCACTTTTTGATGTTGTCAAAAAGGGGGAGAAATTGTTTGATTTTCATATGTATGTTTTTGTAGTTTTCGTACGTATGTTTTCGTAGTATTATTTTGTTTTATTTTTTTAGGGTTGTATAAAATATTTTTTGATAAACAAATTTTTTTAAAGTAATTCAAATGCCCTCCTTATTTTCATGAGTTCATCAATTCAGGGGGAGTTTATGAGATACTTAGAATTTGAAACCCTACAAATAATAATTATTTTGTCATCATAAAAAAGGGGGAGATTGTAGAGAAAGTTGCTATTTGCATGTTTTATATTCTTGCAACTTATACTATTTTGATGATTTCAAATATTATTATTTTTATATATCTCCTAATATTTTTTTGTAAGTTTTATTTTTGCTCTAGTGTGTACTAACATTTCAAGAAAATCAACTCCAAGCGATGAAGACTTCAAACTATTATTTTGTAAATCATAAGTTTTTATATGAAAGGTAGTGATTGTAATTGAGTGAAAAATCACAACACAAGCTCTTAGGGGATAATTTTTGTGAACTGATTGTACGGGACGAACCTGGTTCTTACGGGACGATCATGTCAATCAATCCCTTAGGAGAGCAATGGATTGAACGTGCAAGGAGAAAATTTTCTAAGTCCTAATCATCCAGGACAAATTTAATATTCGTCCCGGGATGAACTTCTCGGGATTCTCTCTTGTACTGTTCGTCCAGACGAAAAATAAGGTTCGTACCGGGACAAAACTCTCTGTATGAGATCGTACATGATGAAATTAATTTTTGTCCCTAGACAAAACTCTCTATATGAGATCGTACAGGACGAAATTAATTTTTGTCCCTGGACAAAACTCTCTGCTTAAAATCGTCCCAGGACGAAACCAGTTTGTCCCATGATGAATTAAACCGACTTACGTCAGTTGGTTACGTCCTGTAAAATTTTTGGGAATCGACCTATGTAATAATCGTTTTGTACCGGACGAACATAGTTTGTATGGGACGATGAGCGTGTACGAACATAATTCGTACCAATATACATTAGGTTCGTTTCCGACACTTTAAGTAAAATTGTCCAGGACAATCCACGATCGTACGGGACGATCCACTGCGTATAGAATTGAAATCTTGCAATTTTTGGGCAGTTTTTCTTGTCTTTTGTATATATAGTTCAAATTAGACTGCCACCCAATTTTTTTGTCATTTGATCTTCGTGCCTATTGAAAGAAAAGTCAATGAGAGAGTGTGAGAGAGCATTCAAAGGAGAATTACTATCACTAGAGCGTGAAGGCTTCACTTGGTATTTAAAGGTAAGAATCTCTACTTGTGATTTGGGATTACTTCACTCTTTTCTTTCTTCCTTCTAGATTTCTTGTGAGAAGATCTGTCAAGGAGATCCGGTTCTCTGCCGACACTAGAAGAGTGTAAAAGGATGAAGGGTTCTCTGCCCACACTAGGAGAGTGTGAAAGGACGAATGGTTCTCTGCCCACACTAGGAGAGTGTGAAAGGACGAAGGGTTCTCTGCCCTCACTAGGAGAGTGTAAAAGGATGATGGTTCTCTGTCAACACTAGGGAAAGTGTAAAAGGATGAAGGTTCTCTGCCGCACCAGATAGTGGTGAAAAGAGTGATTGTAAAGGCTTCTCCGCCTTGCTGTGGGTGCAAAAGGAGAGACACTTTTGGTATTAGTGTAATACTCAGAGGGTGCCTCTGGGGAGTGGATGTAGGTATGTTTTAGACTGAACTACTATAAATCGTGTGTTGTTTTATTTTACTTTTTTTTCGCATTTAATTTCGTGTTTTAAAATTGTGGTTGAAAAACTTTTTATAAAAACTCAGTAAATTTCAATTTCGGTTAAACTTATCAAAAGAGGGAAAATTTTTAAATACCAATTCACCCCCCCCCCCCTCTTGGTGGCTTTGGGACATTAATTTAGGTCTAACAACCTATTCACTAGACTCAACAGAAGGGGCCAGGACAAAGCCCGCCGAGGAACACGCCTCTAAGTAACTCGGGATCTATCCATGGAATTTGTCGAGCCTTAGTAGAAAATCTTTGGAAGTACTTCTTGAGAGATTCATTTTCATTATGGAAAATTTCTGAGAGGTGGGATAAGTCTTTGACCATCCTCCGATTGGCAACAAATTGTTTGATAAATATTTTGGCTAATTTGACGAACATTGGAATATATCCGGAGGGGAGTGAATAGAACCATGTTCGAGCTTTCCCTTTGAGGGTAGTTGGGAAGACTTAGCATAGAAGCGTGTTAGAGGCTCGTTGGATGTGCATTATGGTCCTATAGTGATCGATATGTTCGTATAGGTTAGATGTCCCATCATATGAATCGATGTTCGATAGTTTGAACCTTGCTGGAATGGGGTGTTAAAGGATGGCTTTAGTCAGAGGTGATGACTCCTGAAAATCTCTTTGATGAAGAGATTGTCTTATATCTCATGTGGGGAACTTCTCTCGAACTAGTCTCCGCAATTCATGTCATAGGGCATTACGGGGGAGTTCAGTGATGTGCTGTTGGGCTAAGTCCTCAAGGACGTCCGGAGTAATATGAAGCTGGCGGCCTGCCCACGAAGGATGGGTAGAGATTGCCGTATCAGTAAGCTCATTCTTTGGATGCGTTGGAGGGCGCATTCTTAGTGGTGGATGGGGAACCCTGACATGAAGAACATCTTCGAATTCTGGCAGGTCTCGAGGGAGAAGTATATCTTCTTGGGGTGCTAGTGTCGGTCTTTGAGTCTCTCGTAGAAGTTGAAGGATCTCATTCTGAGACTCCTTCATTGTTCTAATGCGATCTTCCAGGGACGATCCTGAGGTCCCTAAAAGAGGTAGTTACCTGGCGTCCTTGATTCAGGTACTGATTCCGAGATTGATGTGAATTGGAGCGGGAGGCTCCTAAGATGATATTACTATGCCTGTTGGCTATGGCAGTGGTGCTTTAGGATAGTGGGATTAGTGTTTCCCACAGACAGCACCAAACTGTTGTGGGCTAGAATATACAAGGCGATAGAGTTTTAATTGTACATCTTAGCTTTGTACGAATATCCAGCTCACACATAGAGAACACAAGATTTTTTATGTGAAAAACCCATGAAAGGGGAAAAACCACGGGGACTAGCCCAGTTGAAAATGATTCCACTAGAAGTTAAGTCGGTTACAATGGGCTGACTTGCCTCTAAGGGCGATCAGATTACAATTAACAATTATACGTTAGAAATCCAGGTGTCAGGTGATGGTGTGACAGAGCTTCAAGCCTCAAAGGATAATCTGACAGAAATCTGGGCTTTAGGTAATGATCTGGTGAAGATGAAGGCCTAGGCTGGAGGTCTGACAATGGTGAGGGGTTCAAGTGGTGGTTCGGCGGAGTATAGGGCGTCAGACGGTGGTCCGGAGGAGCAACGGTGTTAGACGGTGGTTCGGTAGAGCACAGGGCGTCAGGTGGTGGTTTGGCGTAGCAACGGCTTTAGGCGATGGTCCATCGTTGGTGGAGCAGTGGTGGTTCGACGGAACTCCGGCGGTGGTCCGACGAAACTCCGGCGGTGATCGAGGAGGCTAGGAAGCAAGAGCAATCTCCGATCTCTCTCTTTTTTCCTTAGGCTTAGGGGTTTCTTTTTCAAGAGGAGAGGGAGCTCTATTTATAGATTTTGGGAATGGCATGGCCCGTAAATAGGTGGAGGATCAAGGGAAAGTTAGGAGTGGTTGGATGGATAGCCAATGTTGAATCCCTTGATCATGAACCGTTTGATAGTCATTTGAATGCCTTAGTGATGTCAGAATTCAATGATATTAGACTCGTTGGATTCATCTCGCCGAGCTGCTCGATTTGAATATAAGCTTGTAATGTTTGGAAACCGTTTGGTAATCCAAATTGTGGTTTGAACCTTTCAATAGCGCTTTGAGTCCTTGATTTAGACTCATTTGGGCTCGGATTGGGTTGAATTTGGTGTCGTTGGGTTTGTATTTCTGAGACACTCAGTTCGACTATAAGTTTGCTAAAATCGGAGATCAGATGCTCCTAATTTTAATTTCGGATGTTTCCAACTTGATTTTGCCTTGAGATTCGTGCCGGATCAAGATAATATTCGAATGATGTATCAAAACTAAAAGGACAATGACCCATCAATCTATGTGGCATGGAGTTAATGGCAAATTCAGCTTAGCTTTGTAGCTCTCCCCTTTTCTTAAGGTATTTTTGAATAAGACAACACATACTCCCAAGGTTGTTGATGTCTTGAGTAGAAAATATGTGGGAGTGTCAACTAGTTTAAATACTTCTAAGTTAATGTTGACTCGGGAGATGGAGAGGTTAGAATTGGAAGTGGTATGTTTATCTAATGTGTCTGCTGAAATCATAACCAAATGATAGTTTAGCTCTCATTGCAAAATATGATTAAAGAATATGAGGAGGTAGATGAAGAATATGTGAAATTGATATATCAGATTCAATTTGGGAAAATGTTATAATAACAAGTGAATAATCAGGAGGCGATTTCTATGGTAGCAGGTTGTAGGCTCCATATAATGGTGATATGAGAAATAAGATTAAATAAGAAGCTCATTATTCTAAGTATATTATTAATCCAAATATTAATAAGATATATTGTGATATGAAAACTATATTTTGGTGGTCTTTGTTGAAGTGAAAAGTAGCCGAGTTTATTTCCAAGTATGAAGCTTGTCAGATGGTGAAGGCTAAAGCATCAGAGACCTAGTGGATTACAACAACCATAATCTATTCCTGAATGAAAATGGGAAGATATCACTTTGAATTTCTCCATGGTTTTTCCAAGTCTGAATAAGGTCATTATGCGATGTGAATGATTATGGATAGAATAACAAAGTCGGCTCATTTTCTACTAATAAGATAGACTAATTGGGTTTATAAGCTGGCTCAACTGTATGTGAAGTAGATTGTTAGATTGCATAGAACTCCTAAGTCTATAATTTTGGATCATGATGGCAAGTTCATCACAAAATTATGGAAGGGTATTCAAGAATGTTTAGGGACGAAGTTAAATTTCAATACAACTTTTCATCTCTAGATAGATGGGCAAAATGAGAGAGTCATTCAAGTTTTAGAAGACCTGTTGAGGCTCTATATTTTAGATTTTGGTGGATGCTAGGAAGATCATGTTTCATTGATTGAATTTGCTTACAATAAAAACTTCTAGGTAAATATTGGTATGGCTATATATAAAACTTTGTATGAAAGAAGGTGCATGATATCGTTGTCATGGGTTGAAGCATGAGAAAGGAAACTTATAGATTCTAAACTTGTAGATAGTGCTATAAAGAAAATTAGATTGATCAAGAAAATATTAGAAGCAGCTCATGATAGGTAGAAGAAATATTTTGATTTGAAACACGTCTATGGAATTACAGGTTAGGGATTTTATATGTGAAGGTCAATCCAATGAATGAGTCAGCATATCCGAACAAGATAGCAAGCTGAGCCCAATGTATATATGTGATGGGGAGTATAATGGAGTGCAATTTTGAATTAAAAAAAATGTTTAAGGATCTATCTCCCTTAAACAATGCTCGGGCTTTCTTTGATGTATAAAAATAATAAACCCAACTTAATCTACACAAGTATACATGTTGAATCAAATAATAAAATGATATAATAAGTATCGAACCCATGAGGAAGTATAATTTTTAGCAATTAACTATCATTATTTACTCTAATTGCAAAATTATCCTACTAAAACAAAATTATTGGTTGTGGAGATTCAATCACTAAATAAAAATAGTAAAATAATGGATACAATATTTAAATAAAGTATTTTTTATTAATGAATATAAATTGCATATCTTTCCTCATAAAATTCTTATTTTTGATGTGATTCAGAGCATATGTATTCCTATATCTCTATCAAGCTTATAGGGGTAAAAATGATATTTGTTGATCTCCTACAGTTATATCATCCCTTAAGAACCTAATATATTTTACAACATATGTCAAGGCATGCAAACATATTATTTCAATATTCATGGTTATTCTTGCATTCCTCCATCGAGGTTATATATCATATTATATTTTAACTACACATATGGTCACTATGCACATGCATTAAATAAACAATGGGATAATATTGAAAATGTCATTTCACTTTTAGAGCACAAGAATCTTCATTAGTACTTAATATATTTTCTATATCATCAATCCAAGACTAGACAAGTAATCATAAATAGAAGAAAAGATAAGCAAACTCATTTTCATTGGCATCATAAAAGACTAAAAATATAAGATAATAATATCACCAAGAAGGATCAATGTATCTCTTCTACACTTCTTCTTCTTCCTTAATGTATAAAGATGCTCAAACAAACACTGAATGTAGTACTTCTCTAATCTCTCTTAAATTGGACTCTAAGAGAGATCTAAAGAAGTACTCTATAAAGTACTAAAATTATATAAGTGACCGAACTTCCTTGAAAAATATAACACAATGACTATTTATCAGAAAATACAAATTAAACAACTAGCATGGCGACGCTTGAAAGATTGGTACTATAGTGCATATAAAATGAACTAAGGCCACTGCACTGATGTTTTTGCTCCACCACAAAGCCTACTGATGTGGATCAGGTACTTAGTGAATAGTCGCGTCATTTCGCTGACAGATCATGTCCTTTTGAAGTTAAAACTATTATGCCACGATGCTACTAACTTTCAAATGATGTAGTATTGAAGTGGAAATTTTGGTACCGAGGCATGATAGATGTGATGTCGCGGTGCTTGAAGACAGTAAACATAACGATGCAAAGCTGACAATTTTGACGTAGTGATGTTGTTCAACACAGAACTCAATGCCAACTTATCAATGTTGTAGCGCTCCGGCAGTGCCTTTGATGGTGCTACAACATTTATTTGTTTAATGTCACGACGTTGGATGATATTTAGAATTTGATACATTTTTTGTATTTTTTCTACCTAACATAGCTAAAATAATATATTTTCACTAAAAATATAGCACATAAAATAATGCATTATTTAAACTTATAAAATCTCCCCAGCTTAAACTCTTGCTTATCTTCAAGCAAATAAAAATTTTGTAATTCTAATTAATGATTAACCAAAGTAAAAAATTTGACAATTTAAAATTAGTAAAATATAAGATAATACATTACAGTCTAGAAATAGTAAAAATGAACAAGATTATAACTCTAGTTTAGAAAATACTAATAATTATATTAATCAGACATCCCTATTATTTCTTAATTTAAATTCATATGTTATATGTTTAATTATTATTATTTTTAATTTTAAAGTGAATGATGTAGCTTATTGATTATATATGTTAGTAGTTCAACTTAAAAATTTATTAGTTCACCATCATTTGTACTAATTTTCTTATTTTATCCTTTATGAATTTAATTATAAAATTATAAGCTTTTGATTGATATTAATTTTTAAATGTACTCATATTTTCATTTTCTTCCATTTCTTTTCTTTTTCTTTTTAGAACTATTTTCATGGTTCTTTTTCTTTTTATTTTATAGAGTACATAGTTATTAATTTTGAATATCAATTTTTGCTTCGAACCCTTTTACAATCTTAATGAACTTTAATAATAATTTAATAAGATTATCAATTCAAAATTTGAGTTGCTTATGATTTTTAATTTTAATCTACTCATACCTAATCTTTAATTCTAATTGTTTATCTTTATTTTAAAAATTAATAAATAAATGTATAACTTATAGTTTTAAATTAAAGCAATAATTTAAATAATCTAAGTTAGTTAATAATTAGTTTTTTCACTCTATGAAGTATAAATGTGTTCATTTAGTATGATTTAGGATTTTATTATTATCTTAATTTTACATAATTTTTAATTATCATTTTTACTAAGATTAATTAAATTATTAGAACACACAAATTAATAAAAATTATAGTAAGCATGAGGGAAATTTCAATAAAATGGATATAAAAGAAACACAAATAATAATTAACAATACACATGCTTTCATATGAATGATAAAAGGTGCATAAAACATATAATAACATAACAAAAATATAGCACATGCTACAAGATAACTAGTAAATTATTATTATTTTACAAGATAACTAGTAAATTATTATTATTTTATAAGATAACTAGTAAACTTCAGCTAGATAATTAGTGCACTAGTGCAATCAAATGGGTTGCCTCCCATAAGTGTTTAGTTTTAAGTCTTTAGCTAGACTATAAATTGCAACACATCATCAATATCAAAATAAAATAAACATGCTACCAAACAAAAGTAGCCTCCAAACTCTCTCTCTCTCTCTCTCTCTCTCTCTCTCTCTCTCTCTCTCTCTCTCTCTCTCTCTCTCTCTCTCTCTCTCTCTCTCTCTCTCTCTCTCTCTCTCTCTCTCTCTCTCTCTCTCTCTCTAGACAAAGAAAAATAGCACCTAACTCTCTGAATCAAGGTCTTCCTCCTCCTCATCATCATCATCATCATGCCCTTTCTCTCGAGGCTGCCACACAAAGGGATTGTAGGTAGGTGCAGAGGGAAACTCAAGCTGTTCAGGATGCTCCACAAAAGGGATATTATTAAACATACCAACAAGTACATCATTAAAATCTGAGTTGTATCTATAATATTGTACCTACTAGTCCATGCCATGAGCCATCCTCATTATCATCTTAAATTGCTAGTCTCTAGTTTCCTCATAAAAGTGAGTCACCTCTACCATTTTTCTCATCAGATCAGCCACTTGTTCTCCTAATATTTTATGAGCTCTAGCACTTCTACTATTGCTTACTGGTCAATTAGATAATTTTGGCTCACTGAAATCACCTTCCTCCTCATCTTTTCTATTAGCTTAAAAATCAAAATCTTTCTTTTGGTGAGAACTTGAATAGGGAATAATTGTTATTCATTTTATTTGACACCTGCGTGCATAAAGAATGTACAAGAGAAGGGTGCCTAACCAAATAGATGTTGTACTCCTAATGTTGTATATAAGAGATGGAAATATAAATTCTCCTACATTAATAGAATACCCCATTTGAATTGAATGATTTAAAAGGGTACAATCACGAGTGACTTCACTCATATTAGAACTAGGTAAAATCAGGAAGAAATAAAATAATGCCAGGCTTTGACAGTTTTGGTCATAGTATAGGCAGGGAAATTGATAATTCTATTGTCTTTCTTTTTTCCAAGAAGCTCCACTATTAGGTTTACATAAGACGCTCAAGATTTCATCAGGATTTATAGGTGTATTAATGAAGGCATTGTACTCATCAAATTCAAAGTCCTTGTTAATGGCTACTGAATCAAAAGGAACCCACTTACCCCGAACATAACATATATTATCCACTACCTATTTTCCATTTATACAAGATTCACAAACAACATTAATAATGGCAACAAATGGTTCTTTACATAATCTTTCCCAACCTCTACTTGCTATAATTTGTATAATGGGTGAATTAGGAATCTGAAAACCTCATTATGGAATAAATTATTTTTTTACAACTGAGTCAGCAAATAAAGATTCAGCACAATGGAGATAAATATGCTCCTGTCAAAAGAGGAAGAAGATCTCTTCATGCCAAACATCTTAGGAGCCATTCTTCTAGAGAGGATTTCAAAGAAAAGAGAAGAGTTTGAAGGAAATAAAAAGTGTTAAATGAAATGAAAAATGGATCCCCTACTTATAATACGATGAAGCTCTACGACACTACGGTGCTCAATGCATAAACAAAATGATAATTTGTCAACGGATAAGTGTTACAGTTGTTCAGGACATGTTGTGCAGCAATGCTAGTTTTTGGAAATTGGAGCATCGCTTTAGGAAGGGCCACTGTCGTAGCATTTGATGTGTTGATGTCATAGCACTTATGTTAGGGAAATGTTGTGCCGCTATAATTACAACAATTATAATGCTTAATAATGCCTCAACGCTTACTAATTACACTGCAGCGCTCACCTAACTTTCAAAATTAGAGTTATAACCTCATAATATACTTTCAACATTTGGCAAGAGAACACTTTTTGACTTAAATGACTAAGTGTTGTGGTGTTTAAACAATAAGCACTATTGCATTGAATATTATATATATATAATTAAATGCACGAATATTTAGATTACAACTTTAATTATTATTAAAAACACATAATTCAAAATTATTCAGGAGAGCAACTAATGCAATAATGAATATGCAATCACAAACAACACATAAAAAAGGATATAAATAAGTCTAATTATGTAATTAATTCAATAATATAGTTAAAATTTTATGAAAAGAAAAATACTTCCCTGACAACAATGCCAAAAACTTGATGGGGGTATTATGGAGTGTAATTTTTTATTATATAAATATTTAAGGTTCTATCTTCCCTAAATATTGGTTAGATTTTCTTTGATATATAAAATAACAAACTCCACTTAATATATGTAAGTAAATATACGTAATGAATTAATGAAGTGATAAAGTAGAGTGTCGAACCTACGAAGAAGTATGATTTTTAATAATTAACTATTGTTTACTCTAATTGCAAAATTATCTTACTTAAATAAAATTGTTGGTTGTGGAGATTTAATTAATGAATAAAAATAGTATTTGGATTGATGAATGTAAATTGCATATATTTCTTAATAAAATCCTTAATTTTAATGTGATTCAGAATATATGCATCCCTAGATCTCTATCTAGCTTGTAAGGGTGAAAAGTATAGCTGGTGACTTGCTACAGTTCTATCATCTCCTTAAGAACCTAGCATATTTTATATCATATGTCTAGGTATGCAAACATATTATTTTAATATTTCTAGTTGTTCTTATAGTCTTCCGTCAAGGTTATGCATCACATTAGGTTTTAACTACACATATAATCACTATATGCATTAAAAAGAGAATAAGATAATATTAAAAACATCATTTTACTTGTAGAGCACAAGAATCTTTATTTGTAATTAATATATTTTCTACATCATCAAACCAAAAAAAAAAGCTAGGTATGGAAGAAAAGATAAGCAAACTCATTTTCTCTGAAATAATAGAAGAATGAAAATACAAGAGAATAATATCAACAAGATGGATCAATGTGTCTCTTTTACACTTCTTCTTTCTTAATGTATGAAGTTGTTCAAACAAACACTAACTAAATATTCTAATGATTATATCTAACACTTCCCTAATCTCTTTTAGCTTGGACTCTAAGAGATATCTAAAGAAGTACTCTGTAAAGTAATAAAATTATACAAGTGATTAAACTCCCTTATAAACATAATATAATGATTACTTATAAAAAATATAAATTAGGCAATTGGTATTGTGGTGCTAGAAAGATTGGCGCCACAGTGCCCATAAAATGAACTAACGCCGCTACGCTGCTATTTTCGCTCCACCGCAACGCCTGCTGATGTGGATCAGTTACTTAGTGAATAGTCACATCATTTCACAGACAAATCATGTTTTTTGGAAGTTACAACTACTACATTATGGCACTGATGACTTTCAAACACTATGGCATTAGAGTGACAATTTTGGTGTCTAGGCATGATAGATTGTGACTTCGCAACTTTTGAAGAAAATGAACATGGCACTCCAAACATGACCATTTTGATGTTGCAGCATTGCCTAATAGAGAGTCAGTGTCACCATGTCAATGTTGTAACACTCCATTGGTGCCTTTCATGGCACTATGGTGTTGCTTTATCTGACACCACGACACTTGATGATACTTAGAATTTGGTGTTTATTTTTTGCATTTTTCCTATATAGCATAATTAAACAACACATTTTAATAAAAAAAAATATAACATATAAAATAATACATTATTTTCAGTTATCAATATGACCATTCAAACTGAGAATTGAGAAATCTACTTTTAAATTATTTATGTCATATCACTTATCATATATATATATATATATACTATTTTTCATGAATCTGTGCTGAGGAAGTGGGTATCAAATGTTGAACAAAGAGTTCCCAAAATTGAAGTTGAGGTGCAACTGAACTTGACCTACAAAGGAGAACTTGAATGCATTATAGCTTATGATGTAAAGTAGTTAAGGAACAACTAGATTCTAATAGTCAAGGTCCAATTAATGAAAGCACAGGTCAAAGCAAGAAGTAACTTGGGAGAAAGAGACTCAGATGAAGCAACTATACCCAGAGCTATTCTAAAGATATTGAATTAGAAATATCAAGGATGACATTTTATATAAGGAGGGAGACGTAATACCATTAGATCCAAAACCCAAGTGATTAAATTAATTTACAATAAATGTTCATTTGATTTTGATCTGATTGATGATTATAAATCCTAAAGTGTTTAAGAAAATCTCGGGTGAGTCAAGAATTAGACTGGAGAAGTGAAATTCAATGTCAATAAAATAACTATTAGGGCACCATAACACTAGGCTGAGTGACCTAGCGACATTGAACTCTTAGGGGGGGTGGGGGGTTGGAATTAAGGTTGGTTATAGTGTTGGGTGGCACCACAAAAAGGCCAAGACCTTAAATGGTGAGATTCTAAGAGAATTTGAAAGATTCTCTAGAAGCACAAAGAAGTTGGGAAGGAAAGGGTCATGGTGCATGCTCAAAATTATATATTTATTAAATTACTCACCTCACCCCAACCATTATTGTAGAAGAGAGGAGGAGAGGAATAAAGCGAGGGGGTTGACAACTAAAGCTCAAATTTCATCCATCAGGCTAGTTTAAGATATTATAGAGCACGAGGTAGACTTATGAACTCTTATCTTTGATTTCAGTTCCATTAATTTTATAAAAATTTGTGAATGAAAATGTATTTTTCTTATATTCTATGACGTTTCATTCCATAACTTTCGATATGTTATTGTACATTCTATCCTAAACATTTTGAGTGTAAGAAATTGAAATTTTATTGATTGATATTTTTTATGATTATTTATGAGTATATAAGTTAATTGAGATTTTTCTGGCAAATACAATAGTTATATAAAAATCATAAAATGTTCAGATGAATATATCTTTGAAATTGGAATTTAAATGGAAAAAATTAGTGATTATAGAGTTATATATGTAAAGTGGCATTTAGTTGAAATGCTGACAATTTATGCATTATTTGAATATTGCATTAAAAATAAAATTTAGTTACTATTGCATTTGTATCTATAATATTCATAGATGTAATTAGAGATGTTATGATATATAGAAAAGTGCACACTCTGATATATACAAGGGCCAAGTATGTTCTGTTGTGAACCCATCTACCTTGGCTGGATGAGTTAGGGATTATAGCCCCACTTACTGAAAGTGAGTATAGGAGGTTATGTGGCACTGTTATGTTCTAACTATGGTCCCATTTGTTATATGAAGGTCTTAGAGGTTAAAGGAAGGAATAAGTGAATGTGGAGTTATAATTAAGTAGACATTGGGACATGTGTATTAAAATCATGCATTACATATTCTAATAATTTAATGAATTAAGTATAAGTAATATTTTGAGCTAAATGATAGTTAAATTTTTGGATTTCCTTATCGATCCTATTGAAATGTGAAAGTGATGGGGCTAGTGGAGTAACCTAAAGAATTGTAAAAATAATTTAGGGCTCTATCAATCCCTAAATAATGCTTAGGTTTTCTTTGATATAAAAACTATAAGAACCTCGCCTAATATACACAAGTATACATGCTGAATCAAGTAATATAGTGATAGATTAAAGTATCAATCTCATAAGAAAGAATATTTACTTGTAAATACTAATATTATCTACTATATTTATAATAATTATCCTACTTAATAAAAAATAAATTTATGTGGATATTATCTACTATACTTATAATAATTATCCTACCTAATTTTATATGTTTCCTAATGATTTTATTTTATATTAATATTATTAAAAACATATGCATTATCGATCGCTCTATTATTAATGAAGAGACAAACGATAGATTAAACCCTTCCAACTTTAATACCACTATAAACTCTCATAGTATGCCACCCTATAAAACTCTTAGAAGAGTAAGTAAAGTATGTACTTCTAAAACTCGTCCTTATAATTTATCTCTATAAATTTGGTATATTTTAAGCATTATGCATATGGTTGTATCATACCAATTTATTATATCTAGTTGTGCATGCATTCTTATTCCTAAGCTTCACATTACACATGATATTAACTACATATATCACCAATATGCATGTTAAATGAAGGTCTAGTATATTGACAATATCATTAAATTATTAATGAAGAGAATTCATTAGTACTCCACATTCCATTTACACCATCAATCCAAAACTAAAAAAATTAGCCAGACATGAAGAACAAGTGAAGCAAACTCATTTTTATTAATTGCACAAAGAAAGAAAGTATAGAAGAAAAGATATCACTAAATGTGTTCAATGATCTCATCTATACTCATCCTTAAACTTATAGAATTGCTTCCACAAGCATTGACCAAACACTTTTAAGAAATGGATCTAATGCTTCATGAATTCCCTTAGTTGTCACTCCTAAGGAAATTACAAAGAAGCACTGTAAAGACTAAAATTAACTAAGTGATTGAACTCTCTTAGTAATACTGCAAACAAATTATTTATAGAAAAACATAAAAAATGAATTTTTTTGCCGCGGTGCCAATAAAATAAACTAACGCCGTAGCGCTAAAAAATTTCCTCCGCTGTAGCGCTTATTGATGTAGACACTTTGTGTAGTGAATAGACATGTCGCTTTGCTGGTAGACGTCGTACCTAAATGGTTGAGCATTATGACATCTATGTGTCACTCCCCTTAGCTTGGCGGAGCTAGAAATTAGCACTGCGACATGTGTGTAGATAGAGAGTAGGCTTTGCAGCATTGACTCTGTTGCTTCGATGCTGTTAAACAAAGACTAGGTGCTACAATGTCCATACTGGGCAATTTGGTGGTGTCAATGATGACGCCGTGATGGTGTAATGTCTGACACTGTGACACTATACCATACTTGAATTTTTTTTTACATTTCCTGCATTTTTCTGCACAAACAAAATAGTTTCTTTGACAATTTAATATATCAAACATAATATTATTTACACTCATTAGAAAATCAATTGCAAGTGAAGCTCTGATGATAAGTGTTCTATAATACATATGAAATCTCTATGAAAATGGCTTTAAATATGCACATAAGAACTATGGAATCAAGTAAACACTGAACCCTAGAAAATCATGTTTTCCTAATATTTTATTCGTTCTTTATAAGTCCTTATATTTTTTTTAACTAAAATTACAACTTTAAAATTTAATTGACATTGATATTTGTGATGGACTAGGAAGAAATCCTATTGAACTGATTTCGCTCATTCAGTTAATCTTCTAGTGTTTCAGGAAAAGGTAATTGTCCAGCAGAGTTGAGAATGGTAAAGATAGGTTCTTCTAAATATGAGCAGAAAGATACTATTTTGTAATCTAGTTTTATTATGATGTATGGATGATTGAAAATAAATTGGATTATTGTTTATATATTTTGATGAAATAAAATGTGTTTTTATTGTTGCTATTATTTAGATTTTTAGTAGCTCTGGCTATCTTTATGGGTGGTTGAGCTATAATTATAGGTTTAGAATTTCAATCCTTCTATTAGATCCTAGGGCGTCACAAAG
This sequence comes from Dendrobium huoshanense, assembly GCA_016618105.1. NCBI lineage: Eukaryota > Viridiplantae > Streptophyta > Magnoliopsida > Asparagales > Orchidaceae > Dendrobium > Dendrobium huoshanense. Next base: position 2,659,469 of record CM028349.1, on the reverse strand, counting down.
AAAAACCACAAGAAGTGTACATGAAGAGTGACAAACTCACATTTGGGAAAGTTAAGGTACAATTTATTGTGGCGAAGATATACTATTTGCTAAATTCCTCACCTCACCCCAACCATTACTGTAGAAGAGAAGGAAAAAGGAGAGGAGAAAGATAAAGAGAGGGTTTTTGGCATCTAAAGCTCAGATTTCATCCACCAGCCTTGTTTAAGATATTATAGAGCTCGAGGTAGACTTTTAAACTCCTATATCTAATTTCAGTTCTAGTAATTTTATAAAAAGTTATGAATGAAAATGTATTTTTCTTATATTATATGATATTTTCACTGCATAACTTTTGATATATTGTTGTACATTTTATCCTAAATATTTTGACTATAATAAATTAAATTTTTACTGGTTGATATTTTCTATGATTATTTATGAGTAAATATAATTTATGGTAAATGCAATGGTTATATAAAAATCTTAAAATGTTTATATGAATATCTCTTTGAAATTTGAATTTAAATGAAAAACGTTTGATGGGTATAAATTTATACAAGTAATGTGGCATTTTGCTGATAATTTATGCATTATTTGAATATTGCATTGAAATTATAATTTGGTTTATATTGCATTTATATCTATAATATTCCTAGTTGTCATTGGAGATGTTATGATTTATAAAAAAAGTGCATACTCTAATTTGTACAAGGGTCACATATGTTCTATTCTGGACTCATCTGCCTTAGGTGGATATGGGAGAGATTCTAGCATCACTTACTTAAAGTGAGTGTAACAGGTTATGTGGCACTATTATATTCTAATTCCGGAACCACTTGTTATATGCAAGTGTGAAAGCTTAAAGGAAGGCTTAAGTGAAAGTGGAGTCATAAGCAGACATCGGGACATGTACCTTCAAATCATGCATTGCATACTCTGAGAACTTAATGAATTAGGTAAAGTAAAATTTTGAGCTAAATGTTAGTAAATTTTTGGATTTCTTCATGGACCCTAATGAAATGTGAAAGTCATGTGCAAGTGAACCTCTGATGATAAGTGTTGACCTCGATTTTGGCACGTTTTCCTTTCGAGCATACTCGACCGACTCGATTGAGCTTTGGCGAGCCTAATTCAAATTGAATCGGCATCAATTTGGATTTAGTCTCACTAAATAAATTGTATCAACTCAATAAAACCCAAATGGATTCGAAAAACAAATCACGGGATTTGATTTCCTCATTTAGGAAGCAGCTCTGATGACGGAATGGATCTATGCCGAGGACTTCTCGCGGATTTCCTTCTTCCTCCGGTTCTAACAAAGAGCCCGCGAGAGGTCTCTCGATTGAGGGAAATTATTGTGTTCGGACACCGGACGATGTTCGGAGCCCAATGAAAATGCGTCACATCATCTCTTACTCGATACTGAACTCAGTACTGCTCGGTACTGTGAAGTACCGAATATAAGCTGTGTCTAGTGTCAGAACCCAATAATCTCTCATCAATTGAAGATCCATAAGAAGCCTCGGTCTAGACATTCTCACTCCATCTCCCTCTCTCCTATTCTTCCCATTCACACAGCACTCCAGGACTCTCGGCCTCTTCCTCCTCTCTTGCGATTTCCTGTTCGCAGACCCGAGCTGGGATCCTTCTAGCCCTCTTTCTCTCTTGGCGTTTCGTCCCTCCCAAATGGAAGAAAGCCGAAGCTCCTCCTCCCCTTCGGCTTTGACTCACGCAAGAAGCCCCGACAGACAGCTTTCTTTGTTTCGTAAGCCTACATCGGTTCCCTCCTCCTTGCAAGGTGATTCCTCCACCTTCTTCTTCTTCTTCTTCTTCTTCTACTTCTTATCTATTTCCTTCTTTTCTTTCCTTTCACCTCCATTTATTCTTTCCTACTTCTTCTTCATGATGTATAAGGCTATAGCAAATGATGCTTGTTTCTCCAAAGAAGATGATGCCAAATAATAGATTTACTTATTAAGAGCACTCTTTCTCTTATGATCTAGTCCATGTATTTGTTAACTCTTCTCTTGAATGAAGATTTTTCTTGCCTTGGGTTAATGGCTCCATAAGATGTAAATATAGCTTTTGTAGATTCACTTTGTTTTTTTTAAAAAAATGAATGCTTAATGTATGGAGCTTGCATTTGCTTATGATTTATGCCATGTGATTCAAAGTTTTATATATAGGTTGTAAAAAAACTATGGGAAGCCATGATCATTCTTTATTTTTAAAAAATAGATGTTTGTAAGGTGTTTGATTAAATGCTTTAAAGATATCAACTTTCTAGTCTTATCTATGCAAAATCCCAATGCCAAATGCATATTCATAAGTATGTATATGTATATTTGAATAGTTATTTCCTCTCGTTATTATTATTGTTTCTTCATATATATATATATATATATATATATATATATATACTTCTTTCAACAACAACAAAAATATAGTTCTCTAGTATATTCCATTGCATACCCATACATATATATGACATTGAAGCCTTATATAGCACATTATCTTTGATCGGGTTGACAAACTTAAGTCAAAAGCTTATGTTAAATATGTAGATATACTTCTTTTCCTAATTCTCATGTTAAACAAAAAAACATAGGAGGATGTAATATGCATGAAATCCAATAACATAAGAGACGTTGAGTTCCTTCTTAAAGCATATGGAAGTGTCGTTATATATGCTTACGATCATGCTTACACACAAATTATTCATCTTTTTTTTAGATAACTGAGATTAGATGATTTGATTCACATCATATTAGCATTGCGGTGAATGAAAAATTTAGATTACTTTGCTCGCAAATAATAAATTAAAGTGTTGCGACATTAGTTCGTGTCTTTTATTCATGGCATTACTACATATGTAATACATGATATAACCTTTTTTTGGTCTTTGCTAAATTCATTTCTCGATGGAAATTTTCACTCAAAGTCCATGAACCCAAGTCATCATATAGATCCACATTCATGCCTTTTTGGAAAACAGTGTTTCTCTAAATAAAATTTCTCTGTAACAAATCACTCTTTAAATTTTCTGTGTCGAAGCATGCAAGAAGTGAATTAGACTCACTATTACATTCTGTTTTTCTAAAAAAAATCAAAGTTGCAATATGTTGTGTGAAAGGATTCTAATTTAAAGAAAACGTTTGTATTGAAATTCTTTTCTAAGCTTTATATTATAATTCCATGGAGACTGTTTAAGAGCATGTTTAGTGATAAAAAGATTGTGAATTGTGATTGAATTAGAGAAACAACGTGTATAGTTACGTTTCGATACTACATGTAAGCTTGACATTAGATATCGTTAAACTTGTTAAATAGATTGTATGCATATTTAAATTACAAAATCATAAATTTTGCATAAAGATTCATAGTCTATTGGATGGTACATGTACTTCTATTTCATACCCTCATGTCTATGTATATGTTACCTTATGATCGATTTAGAGAAGTTCATAAGCCTTCATGTTTCGACAATGCCATGAGTAATGACCATGTTGAAGCCAATTATGTAACTGGCATTCATATAGCATCATGATTATATTATTCATAATTGATTGGTAAAATTTGTACATAGGCACATGTTTAGATTTACTTCATTAACAAGATTTGAAAACCCCTTGGACTTGTTCTCTAAATAATATAAATGCATGGGATTCTAATAGCATGTCGAAGTGTTGAATGTAAGTGAAGTATGATTAAATTTTTATTTGTCCACATCCACACTGGTCATATGAATTTGTTTGAAAGCTCATATGTATAGCTTTGTTGCAAAATCTTCTACTTAATGCAAAATTCATGGCCTTGATAAATCTTTATGTATATACACCCTATGTTTCTACATCATCCCGCATGTTTGATAAAAGATATATGTGCTAACCAAGATATAGAGCATGTACATGAGAATTTTGTAGATGATAATTGTCTTGTATTTGATAAAGCATGTCTTTTTTTATTACTTTATTGTATTAGCATTAGATATCACTTGACATGTACACTCATATCTTTAACCTTGGTAATAATAATACATTTATTCCAAATATTTCAATTTCGTTGATATCGCATCTTGCTTCTCCATTACTATGCATGATTTGTGAATATGGTTTCTCAAAATAACTTGCATACTACAATAATACATATACATACACACCTAGTATCATGTTATGCAAAGATTTATGATTGTGTTACATAGATTTATTAGTCCCATGTTCCATTCGCAAGCATGTGCAGATTAAAGTGCTTATACTTAGCGTTGTATGATGTGAAGTTTGATAATCTTGTCAGATAATTTAGTACGTTTTGTGTTTCAACTTGTGACCGTGTTGATATATAAGATGGAAATGTTTTGTTTATGTTTGAGAGAACGTGAACTAAAAAAATGAATATGCCCAACCTCTCTTAAAATAGAAGCTTGAAACTTATTTAGACCTATTGTTTGTAAACAAAATAAATGGTTGTTCCTTCTTTTTGTTTCTACACTTTCAAAAAATAATTCCCTGCTTTCCCTCCTAGAATTGTATAGTATATTCTTATTCATAATTATAAGTATTTCCTAAATACTGTACAAATACATGATTATCGATGGACTGACAATGTAATTTGACCCTCTTATAACTAGGGCTGCAAGCGAACCAAACGTTCGATGAACTACTCGTTGTTCGGTTCGATTAAAGCTCGTTCGTGATCGTTTAATTAACTAACAAACAAACTTGAACAATATTTTAAATACTCGATTCTTAAATAAACAAGCTTGAACACTAATGCATTCAGCTCGTTTATGTTCGCGAACAACATCAGTTGATGTTCATGAACAAGCTCGATAAAAAGCTCGATTCGGGTTCTATTAAAACCGCTCGATAAAAACTTAAATAATACATTATTATAAAAATGATAAATATACATAATATAAAAACTTTAATTATAACATAATAATATAATTATTTTTTATTAATAACAAGAAACATTTCATATTTGTCCATGTTTATTAGATTGTTTGTTTAGGATGTTCATGAACAAATTTATGGTTTGCTTGTTCAATAGATTGTTTGCGAAATATGTTCACGAACATAGCTTGTTTAAAGCTCGATAAGCACTAAACAAACGAACATGAACCAAACATGAACACCCTTAAATTAAACGAACCAAACATAAACACAAATAATAAAGCTCAAATCAAACACGAACCAAACATGAACAAGCTAATGTTAAACAAACACAAACATGAACACTCACATACTCGGCTCGGCTCGGTTCGTTTGCAGCCCTACTTATAACTAATATTAGTGAGAGATGGTTGATTATGCCGATTTTGGATTTCCCTCATTATCTTTACTATAATTCATAGTGAATGAATATTAGCAAAACTTGAGAAATATATTGTGAGGAACCTTCGTTGATTGTGAAAAATCATAGTTATAATGTCATACATATATATTACGCTTGTGGAACTTCTCATGGCATGTTTTATTTATTTATGTTAAAAGTGATTATATGTCTCTTAAAGTTTGTTTTCTCATGATCTTTTAACTACCAATTTGTAAATCGCTTGTTTGGTTTACCTCTTATATTGATATGGATGAAAAAAGCATGAAGAGGAATGAGTATTTACATTGACTTTAAGTTTATTTGATTCTTTGAGTTTTATCTTATTCCCCTTCCTTTATTTATACATCTGATAGAAAGTTTGGTAATCACGTTAGATAACTTCGCCTATTTCGTTTCTCAACTACAAGCATGTATGGAATCAACCCAAGGATAGTTTGCCCATGTTAGAGAGATGTATATATCTTATGTATGATTTATCTTCATGCTTTGTAATAGTGAATTTGTAGGTTTAATGTTATTGGATTGTCATGAGTTTCATGTATAACTTCCCTCCATGCTCTACAATGATAATTTTTTATGATTGATAGTTGCAGATTTTCACATGATTCGTATGTTTCCTTTCTTTATGCTTTATGCTATAAAAACCCCTACATTATTTTTGATAGTAGCATGCATGTATTAGATGAATTTGAATGTTGAAATTGTTTACTAGTTAAATTTTTATTTATTTGCGTTTCTTTTGGAATAGCCTCTACGCTCACCCATATATTTTTTTCTATTTGTTTTATCTTGTGAGGTACATTGAGTTTTGTGCATGCACTGGTCGTTGAGTCATTTGCATGGGAGATTTTAAGTGGGCACATGATGCAACCAAATTTTTTGAAAGCTAAGGTTGCAAAAGCTAAATGTCTTTCTTTCGAAATGACAACAATTAACACACTAAATAAAACACGAAACCTACCAATAACAAATAAAAAGGACACAACATGAAACACACGCAACGACGCCTTACAACTTGTAATAGAAAAGTTTAAAACACCTTACAATGACTCAACACAACTTTTATATTTTTTTGAGAAGAATGATACAATGGAATAGTAACTTGTGGAGAGAAGAAATAGATAAGAAGCCTGAGACGAAGTTATAGAGAGGAGAAGAGAAAGGGATACATAGCTCGCAAGCTATCAAAAAGAACCCTTAAGTTTTCTTTCCAAAAACTATCACATAAATCCCTAAAAATTGCCCAAAACTCCCTTATAAATAGGATAAAAGTAGCCCAAAGGACAGCCAAACAGCCGCCCAAATAGCCAACCAAAAATAAGAAAACCCTTGGGAAAAAGGCATAGCAGAAACTGAACAGCCAAGGAGGAATCCGAAGCAAAAAAGGCACAGCTGAACCGAACAACCACAAGGGGAACCAGGACATCCAAGAGCAGAATCGAACAACCACAAGGGGAACCGAAAAAAGGGTGAGGCTTGCTTACATCAATTCTCCTCCGGTTGAGAGATCTCATCTCCTTATGAGAATGCCTTGGTTGGAAAATAAGGATGCGACATTGCAAACCTAGGTTGAATTATAGAGCTTCCTTGATATTCCAAATGCATTAAATTTGATGGGAGATCTTCCTCTTGAATTGGAACTTTGGCATGTTGATTGATTTGACTATCCTTTTTTTTTTCTTTTTTTTTTTAAAGAAGAAAGGAAGACTAGAACGACAACCAAGATCTCTGATACCAAATTGATGCAACCAAATTTTTTGAAAGCTAAGGTTGCAAAAGCTAAACGTCTTCCTTTCAAAATGACAACAATTAACACACTAAATAAGACACAAAACCTAACAATAACAAATAAAAAGGACACAACATGAAACACACGCAACGACACCTTACAACTTGTAATAAAAAAGGTTAAAACACCTTACAATGACTCAACAAAACTTTTATATTTTTTAGAGAAGAAGGATACAATGGAGTGGTAACTTGCGGTGAGAAGAAATAGATAAAAAGCTCGAGATGAAGTTATAGAGAGGAGAAGAGAAAGGGGTATATAGTTCGCAAGTTATCAAAAAAGAATCCTAAGGTTTTCTTTCCAAAAACTATCACATAACTCCCTAAAAACTATCCAAAACTCCCCTATAAATAGGATAGAAGCATCTCAAAGGACACCCAAACAGTCGCCCAAACAACCAACCAAAAACAGGAAACCCCTTGGGAAAAAGGCACAGCAGAAACAGAACAGCAAAGGAGAAATCCCAAGCAAAAAGGCACGGCTAAACTGAACAGCCACAAGGGGAACCGAGACAGCCAAGAGTAGAACCGAACAATCACAAAGCGAACCGAAAAAAAGGGAGAGGCTTGTTTACATCAGCACGCCAAGGTCAAGTATACCTTTATAGTTATGTAGAGACTTCTAATTGCATGTCTAATAAAAAACACACTAGCACACACTTTGTGGACTGCTCTTTTACTTTCCCACCTGAATATACTGATTAGGATGTTTAGTTAGTCGACCATAAGTTAGTTCACTGACGAAGCTTTCGACTTGTGAGCCAAAGCTTGCCACCTTGCCTTGAAACCTAGAGACCATTACGGTCATTTTAGGCATGTAGTGTAGGCCACCTATTTGTCATATGCATCGCTTTTCCCACACGAAGTGGGCACCGTTAGGATGATTTTTCTTAGGATTTCAAAACATATAAATAATTCTAAAAATTGTTTCTTAAATGATTTTGAGCCCTAAAGTGTATCTTTCACAAATGTTTTGAGAAAAATATATAAAAGTGAGGTAAAATTTGAGCTTTAGCATGTTTAAGTAGATATATAAGCTAGCATTATATGTTGAATTTCCTTGCAAATGATATGATTAGTTTTTCTTATCTCTAACTTAGTATAGTATATTTCTCTTGAAGTTTGTTTGCTCCAATGATAACAACATAAAGAAATCTTAAAACTCACAAAACTAATTAATAAAAATACATTAATGAATTTCCATCATAACATAAAATTATAATCAACCAATCTTAATAATAATCACCCCTTAAAATTTACTAAGCAATGAACATAAGCTTAATAAATAACAAAGATGATTATTTGGTAATTCAAACATACGAGGCTATTAACATAGCTTAAATGAGGGTGAAATAAATCTTATGGCCCTGATCTAACAAGGATAGTCATTGCATAACCAAAATAATTAGTTATAAGCTACCAACAAATTAAATCTTACAACATATATCCTAATCAATTTGAAAATATAAGAAGTGCATATCAAACCTAAACATTTAATACTAAAAGTGACAAATAAAATGTAACAAACATACAAATCTCTTATTGAATACATAAACTCATACAATTACAAAAAAAAAAATTTAATTAATCTAAAACCCCTAAAAATCCCTTAACTAAGTTAAAATATAAAGTCATTAACTAATCAAATGGAATCCTAAAACATATAAAATACACCTCCTATCAATTCTTAATCTAATCATAAATAATAATATATATTAACTAAGGTGAAACTAAGTTAAAATTCTTAAAACATTCTCAACCAACTCTCCAATGTTTAATAAAACACTAAAACTCTAATATTTGAATTTAAACTAAAATTCCTTAACTACAAGCAAACCAAAAGTGAACCCGTTGGAGGAGCAAATTAACTTTAAATTACACTCTAGTGCCTCAACCCATATCAAATTTATATTCACCTTTATACATTCTTCTTTAATATATATGAGGTATATAGGTTGGACTACCTTGAGTTGTGGGGCTAAGTGTCCTAAGGGGGCTGGTTCCTTGAGCCCACTATGACAACGTTATGTATCTCATAAATTAAGGAGAAATAATATAAAGGTCTATATAAATTGTCCCTTCTTTAAAAATTTAAAGTTACCTTTAGAAACCTAAGGTAATTTGTTTGACCACCCAATTATTAAATCATAGGTCAAGTAGAACCTATACACATTTATAGATAGCGAGTCTCTCTACTCTCATGTCAGCCTTTGAAAATAAATCTATCTTAGACATTGGGAGCCTAAGATTTTCTTTTTATGGTGAGCAATAGACTCATTTTAGTGATGTCACCTATTAACCATTCATCGAGTCTTAGATTATTACCTAGTGAAAGATTAACCAATCCTTGCCACCTTTTAAAATCATTTCATCCTTGATTAGGGGTAGGATTAAGGATGAGTCATTTGCCCCTCATTTCTTTATAACTTTAGTATATATTAGAGCCCAAGCCCTTTGAACTCTTAATAATTTAATAATTAAAATTTTAATTCTAAAACTAAGTATCAATTAATCCATTTTAAATAGCTAGTCACTTAAAGAAAAATTTGAGGGTTTATAAATTGAACAATAAGAACCTGACTTTATAACTTAAACCTCTCATATAATTTGGGGTAGTTATATACACCTTTTTGTACACATTTAAGTGATGGATATGACACATTTTCATAGGCATCTTAGGGTAGGATGTAGTTAAGATAATATTTTGTAATTTCTTTCTTTTACATTTTGCATGTGTGATTATATGGTGATTATTTTTTTGTTTGGCTTATTTTTTGTTGTTTTCTTTTATTTTTGATTGATGAGTGATCACTTGCTCTTAAGTGGTTAGATGATTTTTTAGAAATATCTTTTATAGGTGGTCATGTTCCCAAAGGGCAATAAAAAAATGCTCAAATCATAATTATAAATGTGCTATTTAACATGTACCGCGAGGATTGCTAAAACTCCTTTGGGAATATGGCCCCAAGGAATAGGCTGTGGATTATTGATTTAATGTTATGATTATTTTTTTAGGGGAAACCCACAAAGGGGCCTACGCGTTGATATAATTTTAAAAAATTACAAGGTCCTTAAAGGGATCTCGAGCTTTACTACTGCTCAGGCGAGCTATAAGCCAAAAAAACCAAAAAACCTAAGAGCTCAAGGTCCCTGCTAAGCCAAAATACAAAACTTTCTAGATACATTCTACAGTGTTCAAGGATGAACACCCAAAAAATGGGGAGATAGCCTATAAAAACTCTCAACACTTGGTCCCTAATCCAAAATTGATACGAGCAATAATCTGCATAAAATGGGGCCTGTAAAAAAAATATTAAAACAGTAGGAGAAAAACATAGAAACAAACACATACTCTTGAGAGGAAATAACCACCAAAGGCTCAAGTATAAGTTGTCCCTACAAAAAGACAAATAACTCTTAGTATACCAATTAACATCCCATAAACAAACAGCGAACCCAACCAAAATATAACCTCCCATCATAGCAGTCTGAGTCAGGACCCCCCTGCTCAAAAAGAGTCACCCTCCCTCATGCTAGTGGAAATAAGAGCCCTCCCCCCCCCCCCCCCCCCCCCCCCCCCCCCCCCCCCCCCCCCCCCCCCCCCTTCCCACATACAAAGCCAGGAATCACAGTAAATAGGAGCCAATACATAGAAGAGGTGCCAAGTAATAACATAAAAGAGCAACCAATTATCCAGATTATACCAACAAGGACGACTGCATAACTCCAAAAAAACAATTTAAACAATTAATACCAGCATTGATCGAGTCCAGGAAAAGATCCTCCAACCGAAAACCCAAATACAACCCAACAGCACCAACCCAACAATACAGGGAAACCCAGATACCAACACCCAGCCGAGAATCCAAAACCACCAAATAACCAACAAAACCCAGGAAAATATCCTCCCCACACTGCTTGCTTAGATGAACCAGCACAGTAAAATCACCCAATAACCCAAAAAAAAAAAGAAGATCGAGCAGTCCAACACCAATCCGCAGACCAATGAAATACCAAACCCAAAGGGGAGATGCAAGCATTAGAGAATTAAGTTCTAACATAAGGGAAAGAGCTTTTATCCAAATTAATGAGACCTTTAAGAGCAACAGGGGCATTTCTTTCTACAATATCAATAAATTTTGCCTTCCCAGCTCCAAAACAAGTTAACCAAATAGCTCAAGCATTGCCTCCTTATGGATAAAGGAATTCTGAACATTGATAGAATTCATCAAATTCTTAATGTCTTTAATAGTATAAAAGGCCTACGGATGACAAATAAGATCTAACTCATTAAATAAACATTGAATATGAAAATTAAGCTCAGTCTCAATAGTGATATTAACAATACCAAGGGATAAACACCATTTTAAACCATAAAGAATAGAAGCAAAGATAGCCAGAGAATAGTTCCCATTAAAAGGCCCCGCAAAACCAGTTAAAACCTTACCAAATCCATCTCTGATGATGCCACAAATCCCCAAATTATCATAATCATGTTTAGCACTCACATTCATCTTGAGACCACCCAACATAGGACGAACCTGGTGAACCAGATGAGATGTAATAAAAGGCAGAGGGAAATTCAAGGAGATCCCTAAATCCAAAGCCACATTAAAACAATTATTGAAACTTTTCATGGAAATTAAATTAATAGAAAACAGTCTAAGCAGTTTATCCTTGACATTATTAATAACCCTGAAAGAGTCCATTTTAACACCATTGAACAAGGAGTTGTCCCTTTCCAACCACAAGAACCAAAAAATAAGGGAAGATGTAACATTTCTAATATGCCCAATAGGATTCACAAACCAAGCATTAAGAAGGGCATAAATGGTGTTAAGCTTGAAAATATCTTCAAAATAACACCAAGTTTTAACAGCTATAGGCCCAGACACAAAAACATGATGCATATTTTCAATGTGGAAACAACATTGGCATTTAGAAGGCTTAATGAAGCCTCTCTGAATAAGAATGTCATCCGAATGAATAAACTTATGTAAAATTCTTCAAATAAAAGTAGAAACAGTTGACGGAATGCCTTTGTGCCAAATTTTGAAAAAAATGAAATTAACCTCTTTCTTAGGTCTAAAGGAATGCCAAGGTTCTTTTAATCTAAATAATCCATCCTTAGACAAATTGCATAAAAGCATGTCATTAGACTCAAAATTGGTAGGAAGATTAATAATCTTCTGAGTAATACAATCAGGAAGAACGTCAGCAAGCTTATCATAATCCCAACAATTATCATGGATATAATTACTAACCTTCTCCACATATTTAGAAGTATAGTTAATAAGAGAATCAATAGAAAAAGAATTTAACCATTGATCTTGCCAAAAAAAAGATGTTGCCACCTCCAAGCCCCCACGAAAGATGAGACTCCACATCCCACTTAACCTTACACATTATCTTCCAGACTTTGGAATCGCCAATTTTGAAAACCCTCAAAGAAGGGTGCTTCCCGAAGCAATGCTTAGAAAACATAAAATTAGCCCACAAGGACAGATTGGTGCGGTAGTGAACCAAAGCTTGTAAGAAAAAGCATGGGTCAAACCAGCCATGGTTTTACAACCAAGACCCCCTTCATCACGCACCCCTGAACATTTGTCCCAAGAAGCCCAAGTAATTTTATTGTTACTAACACCTTTCCAAAAAAAACTTGTTAAGGATAATGTCAATTCTTTTGCAAACCAGATTAATAGGCAGCAAGGTTTGAAAAGAGTAAACAGGACACGAAGAGGCACACTTCTAATAAGCGTCAATCTACCCCCAAATATCATAAAATTAGAATCCCAAGATTGCAATTTATTCTGAATAGAAGTCATTAAGTCATCAAATAAAAACAATCTTTTTCTACCTTTATATAAAGGTATGCCCAGATACTTGATAGGTAAATGCCCATACATGAAACCAGTTTGCTCTTTAATAGCCGAGATACGATCATCTTTCATATTATTAGGAACAAGGAAAGAGTATTTATGATTATTTAAAGATAAACCACTAACAGAATGGAAATAGCTAAAAAAATCCATCAGTTTCTTAATGTGATTACGAGAAGCATTCATAAAAATTATAAAGTCATCTGCAAAACACAGATGAGATATAGGGAACCTGCCCCTAGTACGAAAGAACATATTGGGTTGATTTTCAAACATGTTAGCAATGCATCTAGAGAGATAATCAATAGCAATACTAAACAAAGCAGGGGACATAGGGTCACCTTGTCTTTATCCATGGGACGATTTGAAAAAACCACGGCTCTTACTATTAATGATCATAAAGAAATAAGAACCTTCAATACAGTTTCTAATTAGATTGATAAATGAAGAATTAAAGCCAAATAAATGTAATATCTTATAAATGAATTGCCAACTAATATTGTCATAAGCTTTAGAAATATCCAACTTGAGAATAGAATTACCACCTCAACCTTGACATCCAAATCATGACACAATTCTTGAGCCAACAAAATCTTGTTTGAAATGGAACGCCCTTTAACAAAGCCCATCTGGAACGGAGAAATAATCTTTGGAAGAATAGTGGTCAGACGTGACATAATAATTTTTGAAAGCAACTTATTGAAAAAAGTACACAAGCTCATAGGTTTAAAATTATTCCAATTAGTAACATTATTCCTCTTAGGAATCAACACAATAGAAGCAGAAGAGAAAATTTTGGGCATAGAATTACCACCAAAAAAATCAAAAACCACAGCTAAAAGGTCATCTTTAATAACATTCCATGCCTTTTGAAAAATTTTAGTAGTAAAACCATCAGGGCCAGCCACAGAATTAACATTCATATTAAAAACAATATTCTTTAATTCCTCAATGGTAGGGATCCCCACAATGCGCTCATTCTCCTCAACAGAAATGAGCGAGGGGATAATATCAGGGTTCATGATGTTACCAGAATTAACACCCTTATTAAGCCTATCTTGAAAATGGTTAACTGCCGCCAAGGCAATTTCCTCAGCCTCCTCAATAACAATACCATCATCAAGAATAATTTTATGAATAGAATTCAAGGCAAGTTTCCTATTAACCAAGGCATGAAAGTATTTGGTATTATTATCCCCTTCCAAAAGATGCTTAGCAACAACCTTTTGTTTCCAATAAATTTCTTCTTGGGCTTGAAATTTAAAAAGATTCACCTTAGCCTCTCTAAGAGAAATAAAATTAGTATAAGAAGGAGCGTTTTGACAATCCATCTCAAGAGAATTGACCATGTCTTCAACACATAAAATATTAGTAAAAATATTTTTAAAAACATTGTGATTCCACCAATTTAAAAACTGCTTGAGTTTCTTCAATTTAAACCAAAGCCTCTTCATACCCATAATAGAATTATCAGGATACAAATCAACATTCCAATTATCCTGAACATCACTTAAAAAGGAATCATGCTGAAGCTACATATCTTGAAAATGGAAATGAGGAAAACCATTAACCTGTCTAATATTAAGAACAAGCAGTAAATGCGAGTGATTAGAAAGAGTACGACTCAAATGCTCAACAGAAATAGAATTAAAAGAGTTTATCCATTGATCATTAAATAAAATGTGATCCAACCTTTGTCATAACCTACCTCTATTTCAAGACTGGTTACCATAAAAACCAATGTCAATAAGATTGCAATCCATAATCATATTAATAAAATCCTCCATATAATTAAGATTGGGAGTACAACTCCCAGAATGCTCAGAAGAATTAGATATAATATTGAAACCACCTCCAACCAACCACGGGCTACGACACATGTTATGAAAATCAATTAATTGCTCCCAGAGAATTTTTCTAATACCATGAGATGAAGCCGCATAAATGAAAGAAGCACGGCACTTAACATTAGAAACTTCAATTCTACAATGTAAAACTTGAGTGAAATTATCAATAACCTCAATTTTAACTAGGTCCTTCCAAAACACCCAAATCTTGTTAGCACAATTTGCAGTAGCTTGTTAAAACCAAGAAATCTAATAGTAGTGGATAAATTAGAGACATTAACGAGAGGTTCAAGTAAGACTAAAATAGAGATATTATAAATACGACAAAGATTTTTAGCCCTCAATCGAGAAGAAGCACATCCAATACCCCTAACATTCCAAATAATGGATTTAAACATAAAAAACAAACTTAACGAATAGATTGTGAACGGGTATTTCTACCCGATTGTAAAACAAGGTGTTTACTTTTCCTACCACGTTTGCTTTGAGCTTTCATGAAGCTTAAATCATTTTCATCTCTAGCATAATACTTAGCAGAAAATTGTAGTTCCTCATTATTAGTAAAAGCATCAGAATCAAAATGGAAAGAAGAAGAAGACTTATAGTCAATATCCTTGCCCTTACCCGAATGAGGAAGCTCACCTTCCTCCAAATCTTCTTTACAGTCAATCACTACATTAGATAACCCAAGATCGGCATTTTTAGTTTCCACTAAAACCTGTTCACTAGGGACCACTTTACCGTTAATAGTAGCGCGGCCATTAACAGCTTGAGCTTCCTGATTGAGAACAGAGCAGCTAACTCCATCGATAGGAACAGATTTATTAGTATTGAATCACAATTTAAAATAGGTAAAGCAGAAGTAGTTTTATTTAGAGAAGAAGAAACATTTAAACCAAGGTTAATCACATTATCAACAGCACTTTTAGACGAAGGTAATGAAATAATAGGTTTCAGCTGATCTGAAGGAGGGTTCACCACAATGGCCAAAATCGCAGAGGGCGACGGGTTGGTCAGATCATTACCAGAATTATCCACCAAATTCAAGGGATCATCTGCCTTAACAATAATATCGACTTTCTCTAAAGATTGCAAAGTTTCGTTATCATCCTTAGGATGAGATTGTTTGGAAATAGATTTTCCATTTTTTAGATGGGGATGCAGCCTAAAACAATCTTTAAAATCATGTCCATGTATTTTACAATGAGAACAAAAAATCGGTAAATTCTCAAATTCCACTTTTTGAAAATACCCATTAAGTTCAGAACCTAACCACACCTCACCTGGGTGTTTCTTTAAAACATCAAGTTCCACAAGAACTCTTGCTACAAAAGGCCGAGTTAAAGATGCGGTGGCCTGATCTGTTTGTAAGGGTGTTCCGAAAATTGATCCAAGGCCAAAAAGAATTTACGAGTTGAAAAAATGCAGTCTCAAATTAGGAAAAGAAAGCTAATCCGGAGCTATGGGAGATTCTTCCCTAACATCAAAGTTAGGCGTCCACTATAGGAAACGCATTTGACAACACCCTTGTATGTAGTAAGACCGCCTAGGAAAAATACGACTGTAATCAAGATCATTCATTAACTGGATCGCAATATGTCTCTAATCCAGCAAACCGACATTAAAAGCTCCGGACAATTTCAAGCTCACAAAAAATTTTCTAATGACATCCAGATTCAGACGACGCAACAAAAATTTACCAACTAGGGTTAGGGAAAACGGAGCAGCAAGTTGTTACACAACACTATCATCAAACAAAAGCGTCGGACATCCTTTAAAAGACGATTGAAAAAAATGAAACTTAGAAGCGGACAGGGCAGATCCTGAAACCACATCCTTAAATGAATGAGAAGAAGCCGTCGGGGGGATGGATGACGATGAATTGTCATCTCCCAAGGAAAAACAGCAAGGAAAACACAAAATCAAGCCACGAAGAAGCAAAATCCAAACCCAAAAACAAGAAGAAGAAGCAGAAAATCAAACTAGGACGCCAGAGAGGCGAGGAAAGCATAGATCCGAATGGAACCCTAAATCGCCTTGAAATCGCCTGGGAAGAGAGTCGTACAGAGGCAATGCTTAGAATCTTGATCTTTTTGTTTAGGTTAAATTGTCTCCTTGACTTTTGGAGAGCTTTTTTGACAACCCCTTTTTTATCTGGATGGTCTTTTATCATTTAATGTTATGATTATAAACTATGCAAATATGTAATTTTTTGTGGGGGGCTTAATGTATTTTTCTTCTTTTAAAAATGTAATTTAATTCAAAGGGTTGTGAAAGCTTATAAAGGAGGTATTTTTAAGATATTAGGGATCCAAAGTGAAAAGAAAGTCCCTTATAGAAAATTTCTTTTCATTTGGATATCCTATTAGACAACATATTACGAGGAGCTTGAAAGAAAGAACTCAATGAAAGTATAAGAAGACGAAGATAAAAAAATGCATCATTTTTAAGACTTGCGTCATTTCATAGGAATAGAATCTGGGTTGTTATCGGTGCGGTCCGACCACCTTAACTTTTTCAACATTTTGGGTTGTATAATAAGTGGCACTTGCCACGGACTTTGGGCACTTTGGTTAATATTTTTATGTGATGATGTATTTAATTTATTTGTGCATTAGAACTACATGCTTTTTCTTAAGTTTCTTACTCTTTTTTTTTTTGCTTTGTGGTGTCTTAGACGGAGTCTTTACGTTAGGCTTTTTAGGATGTTTAATTTTCTATAAAGCTAAAATTTGTTTATGCAAGATGAAAATGAACATATTATTTAAAATTAACCAATTTCTTAAAATTAATGTATGACTCCTTTAATGGGTCACCTTTTAAAATGATAATGATTAAGCTCTATTCACTTAATAGTGACTACTGGCCAGTCCTGATTGACCCTACCTACACATGCATTGCCTTGAGTCCAAGCCTATATTGCACCGATACGGATACATCGACATGAATACGATACGATATAGATACGAGACACGTAAATTATGAAAAATACAAGATACATGTATGACGTCATGGAAACGACATTATAATTTATAAATCATATATAAAAATTAAGAAAACAATCAAAGCATAGTATTTGAAATTACAAAAAAAAAAAAAAAAGTAACATCATTTGTAGCCTTGTAGCTTATAATATCAAAAAAATGTAAGCATTAAATGTCTAGTACAACAAAAAAAGCTTAAACATAAATTGTTGAGCACATGAATTTTCAACTATTCAATAGAAGGAATGATATGATTAGCTTCTTCAGTGGTTTGTCTTTGATCTTCTATAACATTTTCAATAAATATCATAGCTTCTAATTTAGGCTCATCAAGTTAAAGATTAGCAATTTTTAATATTCTCATATCATCAAGAGACTCAAATCCATCTCGGAAATGAAAGAACCTCGCTCGCAGTTGCGGAAGTGAATACGACTGGTCTTTTTTTGGATTTTTTTTAATTTTTCAATGGACACGTGTATCAGATACACATCTCCTTTTGAAATTAAATAGTATTTTAATTGGATACGATAAAGTCATAATTGACACGTATCGGTGCCGTATCAGGGGTGTATCCGTGTATCAGTGTATCAGATACAACACGCCTTCATAAATAGGTGTATCGGTGTAACATAGGTCCAAGCATATAGATTTTCTTTTATAACAAATAGGGATAGCTAATTTTGCATAAGCATAGTACCATTTATGGTCGGGCTTTGTGTCTATTCCATTTTTTTGTGCCTCCCATCACTCTTGCATTTGCATAAGAATGGATTTCATAGATTTAATATGCTAGATAGAGTTTAGCTAGTACCCTTTTCCGAGCAGAATGGTAAATCCAGATCGGAGCCGCTTAGATTGGATTTCATGCATTTTCTCTCTGTTCTAGACTAAATCTAGAATTTAGTAAATCCTATGGAATCAGGATTTAAAAGACTTGTACTACTTCTCTCTTCTCCTTTGTCAATCGAATCCGAAATATAAAAAATCTTTGCAAAATATTTTATTAAGATTTAACAAAATTTAATATCGATAATGCCAAATAATTTTAAAAGCTTTAATGCATCAAGGATTTAATAAATGTGGATATACAATATTTACCTAACCCTCTTGCATGAGAACTTTTATTACGTCCTCTGACCGGACGTAGCTCTACGTTCGGTCAGAGGATTGTTACACGGTTTTTGCTCGGTATTTGATCGGTATTGCTAGGTATTTTTTGGTAATAATGAGGAATACCGCTCTGTGAATATCAATACCGAGTAATCCCAAAAAATGCCGAGTTTTACCGAGTTTTTTTTAGAAAAAGCTCGGTATTTTTTGGGATTACTTGGTATTGCTCGGTATTGCTCGGTATTATTCGGTATTTTGTCTTCACATAATGGTATTTCTCGTTATTGTTGGTATTGCTCGGTATTTGCTCGGTATTTCTCGTTTTGTGCATGTGATCTTAGTGCCGGCCGAACGTAGCTCTACGTACGTTCACCGGACCAAATAAAAGTTCCTTGCATGAAGGGTTTTCTTGGTGGCTGTGGCAGTTTGTGAAAGTAATGGTTTAATTGGAGTGATAAATATTGCTTTAAAAAAAAAATTCGGTTGTCAACATTACAGATTTTTTTGATTTTGTGTGAAGTTGGATAACTTTATTATAGCTACTTATCAAATATTTGGTTTTAAAAAAATAGTTTCTCACGAAAACAATTTACATCAGTCTGAAAATTAAGTAATTAAATAACTATCTCAAAGGATCGTAAATACTACTTGCTAATAGAGTTCTTGTACATAAGCAAGAACCTCAAGGAGGAAGAAAGGAGAACAACACAGAGAGCAGAGAAAAGGTAATTGTTATCGTATCTATGCTGCTATTACAATGGGAGATATATATATATATATATATATATATATATATATATATATATATATATATATATATATATATATATATATATATATATATATATATATATATATATATATAAGCCATGCAGAAGACAAATCAAGAAAGTACAGTAACGGTGAAAGGTGACGTGTACCGGTGCACTAACACTTGCAACCAAATAAACCCTAGGCAAGAAACTCACTTTTGCTTTAGGCTTCATTGTTTTCATCGCCACCAAGAAAACCCTTCAGGATTCTGCTAAATTTCGGAGAGCTTTTTCCGAAATTTAAGAATTTTTATTTAGCATACTTTCAGGATTCTGCTAAAGTTTATTGGTATAAGTATATATGGCATAAACGGTATGTTTTGAGGTATTCTTGTTATGCTTGGATGACAATTTTAAATAGACTTAAAACTGTAGATATTCTTTTGAACAGAAATGTTTTTATTCCTGCTGTTTGTGTTCTGTGTAATTCTGATTTTGAATCCCATAATCATTTATATTTTGATTGTAATTATTCTTTTTATATTATTTCTTCTTTAATTCCTAGTCTTAAGCATTTTTTTCTTAAGCCTAATCTTTTACAAGTTTTTGATTACATTGCTGATCTTAATATTTCTTCAAATATTAAAAATTTTTATTACTTGATCACCTGTTGCTCTCTTTATTTCATCTGGCGTGAGAGAAATAATAGGAGATTTTCAGGTTCTTGTAAAGATCTGGATTGTATTTTAAGAAATATTAGAAAAGCTATTGTTGCTAAAGTTTCGGTCTGGAATTCTTTTGCAGAAATTTCTAATGCTAATTTAATTTAGTTATTTTTGTATTTGGTTTGCTTTCTCTGTTTGCTGCTTCTTGATTTTTTAGCTTGGTTCCTTTTTTTTTTTCTGGCTCTTGTTTATTTTCCTTTTTCTTCTATTGGCTGCTGTTTGGTTTTTGTTTTTGGCAGGGTTTTTCGCTGGGAGCTGTGGAGAAGTTGGTGGACTGTTTGGAGCTGTGTAGGAGCTGGTCTGAGCTGGTGACTGTTTGAGGATCGGGTTGCTGGAGGGTGGCTTTGGACTGGATGCTGGTCTTTGTTGTCTGGCTCTTTGGAGTGGTTGCAGAAGTTCAGTTTAAGGCTGTCTGTTGCAGGAGTGGCTCTCTGTCTGGCTCTTAGGGTTGAGCTGGTGGATGATTGAGCATTCTTTCATTTTGAATTTGTTGGCTGTTTTGGTTTAACATATTCTTTTGTATTTCTAGTCCTTTGGACTAGTTTTGTTTTTTCTTTTCACCCTTTGTTGAAGGGTGTTCATTTTCTCTTTTTTAGCAGATTTTATCAGGTTTTTTATTTTTCTTGCTTCATTTGTTTTGAAGCTTGATTTTTAGGTTGAATGGTTAGGCTTGTTTTTCTTTTCTCTTTACTTTAGGTGGTAAGTTTTTTCTTGTTTTCTTACTACCTACTGTTTCTGTATTAATTTTTTCTTTAATGAAAATTGGGCATGTTTGCCCCTAATTTTCCCAAAAAAAAAAAATCGCCATCATCGTTGGTAAGGTAAAAAAAGCTACCATTTTTTCCAGGAGATGAGAGCTCTCGAAGTGCCTCAGCCCCACAAAATGACAACATATAATCAGCTGCTCCAACTCTGAAAAGATTTCTCAATTTTTTACAAATATAATAATTGATGCGGATAAACTAAATTAAGAATATAATCAGCAATAGAGCAAAATTTCAAGCTGAAAAAGTGGTTAAAGAAATCCCAAGCTGACCTGAACATTAGTGGGAAGTAATACTTCCACCTGAAATCACATGGCTGGTGTGGAGGTGTGTTCTTTGTTCCTTCAGGAGGAGACTCTTACCATACTTTTTCCTTTAGGATAAAAGGCTGAAGCTTTTAGATTAGGCGTCGTTGGTTGACTTGGTTATTTTCCTGTAGCATGCCTATGCCATTAGTCCATACACAATAAGGGAATTAAGTTACAATCATAAGAACATAGAAAATCAAGGATTTATTAAAAAACAAAAATTCCTTGAAACTACAAAAGACACCTGTCCATAGGAATAATTATTTCATTAATTTGTGAACGGCTAATCAGAACATTGCTCACAGCTATGTACATCATAATAATTGATTGTTTACATGTACTCTAACCTTCCTATTGGCACCTAATAATTTCTTCTAAGCAAGAGCAATGCTATAAAATAACCTACTTGCTAAATCATATGTTAGATATTGATTCAATTTTTGGTAGATTGTATCTTAAGTGTATTTTATCTTATTTTAGCCTATAAATAAGAGTGGCTTTGTAGTGTATATGTATGTATGAAAGGAAATTAGTTCAATTTTTCTCTTCTCTCTTCCCTCCCTGTCTCCCTCTTCCAAGAAGCTCAATAATAGCTTCTTCTTTCTCCAATATTCATAATAAGTGGTATCATAGCTAGGTGGAGGTGGAGGTGGAGGTGGAAGAAAGTTTTTGTCTAAAGAAAGAAAGAGAGGAGGTGAGAGGGTTACCGTTGACGTTCGTAGGGAGCGAGGTCGGGACTTGTGTCAGGCTCCCATGCGAAAAGCGATCATGCGCAGGAGGTCCGACTTTTGGCCACAATTTTGTTTACATGAGGCAAACGGAAGGGGAGGCGCGACTTCTGTCACGGGTTATATAGTGTGAGACGGGCGGGAGGCTAGGTACAAACATACATAGTGGCCTGGTGTTGTGATTGAGAACATGTAAATGAGCCTCGTATGGAGCAGATGCGGTTTGGAGGTCTCATGCTAGTTGGGCCAGGATCTAAAAGGCGGGTTTCTTACACGAGCATGTCACACTACGGGGAGGGAGGCGGAACTAGGGCTCGTACACAAAGAAGCATTGCGTGAGCCACAGAAGCATAGCTAGGATGAGTGCGAGAGCAAGCTACAAATGCATGTTGCGTTGGAGGTCGGACCGCAAGTTGTGTCTCACAGAGGATGGTCACGTAGGCAAACTCATACTGACTGATCAGGCATTGCATGCAGGGGCGATCAAAAATGGGCCTTCACGTGGGAGGGCATATGGTGCACACAGGCAAGCGAAGGCACACCAGGTGCATGTGTGAGGGGTGGAGTGCAGGGGGTGGATGCGGGGAGTGTGAGCGAGGGGCATGTGCAAACAGTGGCGCGCAGGGCGCGGGGTTGTCACATGCAATAACTATGCAAGGTATGGGGATGCGGGGCACGGGATAAATGTATGGAAGGGCTTGGATGAACAATCCGGAGGGCTGGTTTGATCAAGATAGGCGCCGACAATTAGACTATTTCTTGGATGCAAGATTTCAAGCGGGTCAAAGAAGTGATGTTAGACAGTGTTCTTGATGAAAGCAGGTGGAGCTAGGCTGGGGCTAGAGTAATAGGAGATTCGAGAAGATGGATGAGCAGTTCTTAAGGAACTCGGTAATTGTCCGGTAGAAGTAATTGGCGGAAGACGACTAGCAAGACTATTATATATATATATATATGTGTGTGTGTGTGTGTGTGTGTGTGTGTGTGTGTGTGTGTGTGTGTGTGTGTGTGTGTGTGTGTGTGTGTGTGTGTGTGTGTGTGTGTGTGTGTGTGTGTGACCAAGGTGCAGATATTTAGATATTAGTCTAATTTAAGTGGATTGTATCCTAAGCAAGGTTTTTAAAACCAAGACCGGCCGATTCAACCGGTTAAACCACGAACCGGTCGGCTGGCAAGTTACGGTTCAAACCAAAACCAGTAAATCATAAAACTGTCGTTCAGCTGCTCGAACCGGCGGTTCGACCGCCGAATTGCCAAACCAGCCCCAGTTTCTGCTAACCGGCCGGTTCAACTACCGCGCCATTTTAGCAAAAATGAGAAATTGGACGGCTAAGATGCAATGGTGATGCTTCTTTATGCGAAAAAAAACAAACCCTATTTCATTTGTCGCGTGCTTCATTTCGTATGTTCTTCTTTTCTTCTTTGGCTCGTGTGCTTCAAACGAATGAAGACAGAGCTGGGAGAGACGAACGACCTCTTCTTTTGTGCGGACGTCATTTGTAGGTTAGTCTTTGTTTGGGGCATGCTTTCCTCTCTCATTTTGGTCGGATAATGGTTGCCTTTATTTGGGGATTTGTTTGTAGGTGAGTTTCTTTTTTTTTTTTTTATCGGGTTCATTCGCCATTTGCAGCAACCGAAGGTCTGAGAGCTGAAAGGTTTTCTTCTTCTCTTCAGTTTTTCTAATTAGCAAGAAATCCTAATAGCTACCGATTTTCTTCCTTCTCTAATTAAGTGGTTACAACTTGCTTTGCTCTTAAGTTGATTAGTTAGATTTTTTTGTGCATTTCAAAGTATGTTGCTGCAACCTCTTTTACTCTCAAAAATCCAAATGAGTTTCTTCTTTTTTTAATACAAAAGTTGTTCTTCTCTTAAATCATATTAGCTATGGCTATCTTCTAAACAACACTTTGCAGTGAAAAAACGAATCAGACGACAGCCCTCTTTTTTATCATGCTTTAATGTTTGTTATGCATACTTAATTTTGTCTCGCAGCAGATGATTGTGCATAGTTCCTCTTAAAACTGAATGTTTATCTTGATTAGGTGCAGCAAGGTTAGGTTTAGAGTGAATGTATTAGAAGAAAATTTTTCATTCTTTTTTTAATTTTTAATAATATTATTATTTATTACATCATCTGTTTCGGCCGGTCGACTCGTAAACCTCTCCTTCTTTCGGTTCGTTGTCCGGTCCGATTTTCACAAGCTTTGATCCTAAGTGCATGTTACCTTGTTTTCGCCTATAAATAAATATGGCTTTGTAATGTGTAAGTGTGCCCAAAAAGAAATTAGTTCAGGATTTCCCTTCTCTTCCCTCCCTCTCTCCCTCTCTTCCATGAAGCGTAAGAACAGGTTCTTCTTTCTCCAAGATTCATAACAATCACAGCACAAAATATGAGGCAGAACTACGTGATTCTAAGCTGGAGATTAAGCATTAGCTCATAGTCCCCTTTAATATTATCTCCGCCTGCTTCTTTATCGCCACCACGGTTAACTAAAGCCTTACCTGCATCTATTTCCAAATACCTCTATGCTTTCCTTTGTCCACAGACGAAGCCCATCGGTTGCCAATGCTACAACAAGCTTTTTCATCTAATAGGGTTGGACCAATTGAAATATTTTTGCGAGGGGAGAATGGATATGGTGTCCGCTGGCACAATAATGTAGTCCAAGTTTTATTTGTATTCAAGTTTTGTTCATTTAAAAGAATGAATGTTCATGTTTTATCCAACTTACTAATAAAAAATCATCTAAAGCTTATTCACGAACATATATAGGGAGTTTTTCGATCTATCAAACAAGTCTATTCTGGAACTAACGAGATCATAAAATGATTTTTTTTAGAACAAGCTTGCACATGGATACATTAAACATGAACAAATACCTCTTGTTTATAAAAAATTCATTTATTGAAATAATATTACTTAAAAAATGAAATTAATTTTGTATATAATAAGAATAATTTATTAAAATAAAGCTAAAAAAATATGCGAAAATATAAAAAAAAAATAATAATAATGAATCTTATTCATGAGTTTTAGTTAATATTGTTTGTGAACATAAATAAGTCGAATGCATAACTGTTCACATTTATTTATTTTACAACCGAGTATTTAAAAAATTGTTCGAACTTATTTGATTACTTAAACAAATGATCATGAACTAATTGTAATGGAGCCGAACTATGAATAACTTGTGGAACACTTGGTTGATTTGCAGCCCTAATTTCGATCGTCTTCTTTTATCATCTTTAGCCAGCCATGAACAGTAGCGCTCTCATTACTCCATCGCCTCCCACCTCTTTCTCGTCGGCGACGGCTCACAGAATTGGTAGGGACGACTGTTTCCGACAATTATGCGCCTTTATTTTTTTAAAATATCTAAATATTCATAAAAAAAATTATTAAAATTCATATTGACTGCTTGATAACTTTTCGTTTAAAATATGTTAAAAAATACGTAAAATAATTATATATAACATATAATAGGGTAATTTATATATGCAATATAAAACTTCTAAATTTATGTGTATCAAGTAGACTTTATTGTTTATTTATATAATACTTAACAAAATATATGGATTTTATACGGAGAGAGAATAAATAGTGGGAGCTTAGCATTTGGCAACTTTATCAAACTCCAGGAAGCAAAGCAGATTCCATTATTTTTCTTCATCAATTCTCTAACCATTTAAAAAAAAAAAAAAAAAACTCTCTAACCTTTTCGTTTGCCTCAGTTTTTTAGCTGTTTGTTGGTGTAAAAAAAATAGCAAAATATGACATTTTTTTTTTTCAAAAATGTCATTTTATCTTAAAATCTAAAAGCTATTTGGACGCCGTGTTTCACATGCTTCCCATGATTTTTACAGGTAAAATGTCGAAAATGCCTCTGTTCTGAATGGGCGGAACCCATATAGGTGAGGCAATTTTATTTCTATATATGGGACGGATAATTTTGAGATTTTGACTCTTTGAAAAATTGGTTTTGCGCACTGTCAAATTTTATTTTATCTAGGAGAGGGGCAATTTTGAGATTTTCCCTCTCTTATAAAATTGTTTTTGACTTGATAAATAGCAGGCATTGCTGATCTTGCCAAATTAATTGTTAAGAATAAGGTAGATTTTATGTAGGCCAAATTTTAAGGAGGAGCTCTTTATTTTTTAAAATTAATTAAAGGAGCATATTTAAAAATTAATTTAAAATGGAGCAAATTTGCTAACTATTTTAGCGCATTCTAGAATGTCTTTTATACTTTAGCTTATTCTGATTAAATGGAGAGAGAAATAAGAGAGACAAAGGGAGAGAGAGAGAGAGAGAGAGTACCGGTAATACTTAGGCACGAACCATCTATAGGTAGAATAAACCGATCCAACCAAAGCCGAGCTACCCAATTTGCCAACCAGCATAGCCACAAAGGGGCAGCAGGGGTCTCGTCATCATCGTCCATTCCAACATCAAAAACCACAACAATAGTGCATGGAGCCAAAATAGAAACCAACCAGCAATGGCAGCCAAAACCAAACCACCCAGCAAACTTCAAATAGCAACAACCACAACCACAAAATGAAACGTCCAAAGACATTGCTACCTTCCATTCCTATTAGCTCTGCCTCTCCTCTTCCTCCTGATAGAACGAACAATAATTTCATCCTCACTCACATAAACATCTTCATCCTCCCCACTAGAAGGAGAATCCACCAAAGTTAACCATTCAGTAGGATGCTAAACCGAATTGTTTCCATTGATCATCGCCACGTGATCGAGCATTTTAGCATTAGACAACACAGATATAGGAATATTAACAATGTTAGAGTTGCTTCCCAAGTCAACACCAGGAGGATTAACCGAATTATCCAATTCCACGTTAGCCGAAGAGCAGAACACCTGAGACCCAGGGGACAAAACCTTAGAGGAGCCAGAAGTAATCGAGAGCTCAAAAGTCAGTGAAGGGTCAGCAGATTTAGATAAAACGCGTGGGCCACCAACCATATCAACAAATGTAGGGATAAAGTTCACTTCACAACCTAACAGACCAACTTCACTAGCACACCCCCTAGCAGCCTGAGTAGCAGGCAAGACCCCAGCCAGATCACCCTCAGAAACAACAGAATCATTTAAAACAAAAGCTTTATCAATAGGCACGGGAATATTAACACCAGACGCCCCAAGAACATCCACATTATTACCCAGAGAAGGGACATCAGCGGGGACAGACACATGGCCAGGAGAGACAAAATCAGAGCCAACAGAAGCGTCGGCTAAACCATTCACAACAACTCCCTCAAAGACAAGAGGCAAAGCCCCAACCAGAGCATCTACATTATAATTAAGGCAAGTAGGAGAAACACCAATATCATGCGCATTGACATGGACATTTGAAGATATCCCAATAAAAGAATCCGGCAGAGGCCCACCCGGAGCCAAAGCCTCAGGCACAAGGCCAACACCCTGAGCCGAAATCACATCCCCCAAAGCCATGTCCTAAACAGCATCCACACAAACAACACCTTCATCCACACCATTCTTAGAAAGAAAAGACGGCTTCGAAGGGACAACTGGACTAGGAACAGAAGAAGCAGAACGACACTCATCCCGCTTGTGCCCAATGGCCTTATACAGCTCACAGAAAGGGGGAAGCACCTTCATTTGAACATGTTGAACATAACCCAATTGCTTAGACCCCAATCAAACTTTATCAGGGTAGGATTTCGTAATGTCTAATTCCACCAACACACGAGCCAAAGAAGGCCGCGAACCCACAGAAGTGGCAGAATCAATTTTAAGGGGGAGACCAAACAAAGAGCCCATTGCATAAAGGATTTTGGGAGCAAAAAGGTGAGGCCGAAGGTTAGGGAAAGAGACCCAGATGGGAATAATTGGAGATTCCACACTGATATCAAGGGTAGGCAACCATTTAGTAATTTTCATGTAACAATTGAAAACCAGATATGAACAATGGCAAAAAAACTCTACTATAATCCATATCGTTCGACAATTTAATCAACACATGCGTAGCATCCAGTAAGGTTACTGAAAATTCAGCCGAGAGTTTAAGGCTAAAGAAAAAACGACGGATAGAATCCAAACTAGGGCAGTGAGATGGAAAAAATCCATCAAAGAAAATTGAAAATGGGCGGCTAAGGAAGCGATCTCCTCCTCATAGATCCAAACAATAGGTAAATCACGAAATGAGCATGTTTTGAGAGGTGGAAAACCAACATCTGAAGCATCACCAGCTAAAACATCCAAAAAAGAACGAGAGTTCTTGGAACCAGTAAAAAAACTCGGATCCAAAAGACAATTAGAGGCCTTGCCAGCCATCACGCAAAAAGAAGAAAAACAAGCCAACAAAAAAAGGGGGAAAAGAGAAACTTCCCTGCGACCAGAGAAACACCCTCAGCATAAAGAACGCCCGGAGGAACAGACAAAAAGGGGTGGGAAGCCCTCCGCCGGAGCGGCACAGCGGAGGAGAACACAGAAAAATCCTAAGCATCTCTCTCAAAAAAATGAGAGAGAGATATTTGATGAGATAAATTTGAAAAAATTTGCACAATCTTACGCAAGAATATTAGAGATATTTCAAGATGTTGAATTTTATGATCTCGCTATAAATTTTATATGAGATAAAAATAGAAGAGAGACTTACATGTGCATACCCGGCCTACTTATAGAAAAGTTTAGTTAATGAAAAAGATTATTCCTATAGAGAACAACTTAGTATTCAAAACAAATAAAATTAGTACTATTACCAACTTGCAATAACAATTTCCATTAACTCCATTAATTATTTTATAAACTTATAATGTATAAAATCCTTTCTTAAATGATTGTGTTATATAAACGTATACAATATATAAAACCATTTATGAGAGGTCGTTATTTTTGCTCAAAGTTCTTTATCAGTTCTACTGCTGATTGCAGCATAAATAATTATAATCATGGAATTTCTTGCTTCCTATATATATATATATATATATATATATATATATATATATATATATATATATATATATATATATATATATAAAACTCTTGCTTTTATTGGTCATGCAACTTCATAAATTTGTGAGAGACAAATAAAGAAAACCAACATAGACATAAATACACCCCATAAAAGATTAATAAGTCATCTCAAGCTTCTTTAAGTATCCGTAACTTTCTAGATTGAATATCTCTGAAATCCCATCTTAAAAGATTTATTACAAAATCAATAACAAGAAATGGTTCGATGAATTAATGCAGTTGATGGAATATCTATGTAAGGAAGGGACGTCAATTAGAAATATGAAACCCATAATTACTTAAATAAATATTTTCATAAACATCTTTAAGCTTATAGGAATTGAATGATTCATCAATTGAATCGTTTTAAATATATTTGTAAGATTTTGATAAAACATTCATTAGTAGATCTAACTTTTGCTTAAGAATAGTTATTGTTATATGAGATGATTATGAAATTTTATTGAGTGAGTACATAGTCATTTAAGTAACAAAATTTTTTGTTACTAAACTAACTTTATTATGAAAAAAAAATATTCTAAGAATTATTATTAGAGAAAAAATTAGAAGCCAATTCTCTTTTTTTTAATTAATATCACGCTTCATGTAAACTTAGAGATCATCTTCATCTTTGGTGGCTAAAGTGTATTTATTCTTAGCATCCATTTTTTTCTCTAATTTTTTGGACGTCAATAATCTATTTACTTGTAGTGTTTGGGTTCGGATTAGATTGATTTTGTTGACGTTGGATTTATTGCGGAATTAGAATGGTCGGACCATAATTAGTTTTTGTGTCTCTGATTCATATATTTTATTGAGATTCGTGCCAGATTAATATGATTTTTTGTAAGTGATAAATTTTGTCGATGGATTTAATTGCAAAGTCACACTAACGCAACATATGCAGGAATTCTAAGTTAAAATATTTTAATGGAAAGGCTATTGCTACAATCGAATAGCCTCAGATGAGCTTTATTGGAAGTAATAATTTCAGCCGCAGTCCATCCTTGTGCCGGAAAACCCCATCCACAAAACCACTGCTTCAGTTGTCACCACTTTTGACAGCAGCAGGCAAACTTGTTGCTCTGTTAAAACCCTAAAACAACCAGCTTTAAGCCCTTTAGGCTTTCAGTTCTAGCTTTAGCCAAATTCTACTTTAGAGGAGATCTCTCTCTCGTACCTGTTGACCAATCTGTCTGGCTCGCTCGCGCGTGGGCTAACTTCTCCCCTGCTACTCTGCGTAAAAATCTCTTTTCATCATTCCGTCCACAATGGAAAGTCATTCCTCCCTCTCTCTCTTTCAATATTTAGCCCCATTAGTCTTTCTCTCTCTACAGCTGAAGCATTGCATGGTCCGGGTAGAAGGAGGATTGAAGGCTTGAAATGGAAAAAGCCTGTAATGTATAAAATGAAAGCTGACAAGGGCTTGTACCAGCCATGGAAGTGGAGGGAGGAGCTGAATATACACAGCATGGATTTGGTTGGGTGCTCTGTCATCAGTGTGCGGCCTCAGCCTTTGCGTTGCGCAGAAAGAGCGAGCTGAAGCGCGCGCGCATCAATCAGCTCCGCATGGATGGGAAAAAAGTTCTATATGTGGGGGGCTTATGCAATCGGCCATCCATTGTTCTTTAGTTTGTTTCTCGGTCATTTCACTGTGCGGAATATTTTTCATTTCTTCTATATGTGAGCATTTTGTAACGCTTAAAGATCTATGCCAGTTTAAAAATTCTTCATAAACAGATTACACCAAATGATTTAGCTTTCTTTAGAAAAATATACTAAATCATTTGATGTTTTGGCTACTTTCTAAACCTGCTTCTTTCACTTGATCTAATTACTTAGCTGCTCCTTAAAATTTGGCCATTGCGTTCGCTCATATAAAGTCTTTGAATCAAGAAAGTGAAGCTCTCACTACGGTGAATGTTTTTCTTTGTACGTACTCTTTTCATTCAATTCAAACAACAGTTTAAAGAGCTCCAAATATTAGCTTGTTGTATCTTTGATTCTGTATAAATATTGCCAAATTATTTTATATAAAATAATGCTATCACTTAAACTTCTTAGATACATAACCGCTCAACTTCCTTTATATATATGCTTGTATGCTACATCATTTTGACGCAAATATAATATTATATTTCATCTAAAACCAAATAAAATATATTTTGATATTTACATATTCAAATATTTTTCAAAAGTCTTAAATTAAATTATTTTTGTAATATTTGAGATTTAAAAGCAACTTTCATTTAAAACCTTACGTAATTATATTATTATTTTTATTATTATATACATTATTTTAAATGAATATATATTTACCCAATATAAATAATATATTTTCATCTATCTTAAACATTACTGATCAATTATTTAATTAAATCATTTGCAATATATTAATCCAATTCTATTATATATGAAGTTACATTTGTAGACATTAAAAATAACAAAAGTAAAAAAAATGTTATCTAATCAAAAAAAAAAAAAAAACTGCTTAGAGTTATTTTAACTTTCAAATTATTATTTTATGTTTTGCAAAAATAAATGATTATTTTGCAATATAAAAACAATTTTCTAAGCTAGATTTTGTTCTTGATATCTATTCAAATCAATAAATTATTAAATTTCATTGCAACTCTCCTCTCTCTCTCTCTCTCTCTCAGTTCGCAAAAGAATTACTGCTGCTCGCATTAATCGTCCTCGTTAAAAACAATTTCCTGTGTTCAAACACGCTACAATACTTACAGAAAATCTTAAGACAAAATCTCAGAAATTATACCATCGCATCACAGCCGTCCATTTCCCATCACGTACATCAAACATGACATGAATGCATGAAAGCCCACGTGAAAAAGAACTAAATCCACCCTTTTTTTTTCTCTTCACAACCAAAATGCCAAAACCGGACAAAAAAATTAGCTCATGATATTTGATCAAAATTTTAATTAAAATAAATCTCAAAATTTTAAATTCATTTAAGATGAATATGATATGAATTTTGAATAATTTCTTTTTTTATTATACTCATCTTAAATAAATCTAATAATTTTAAAACTTATTATAAAAAAATTCGATCGAGAAATCTGACAGAGCTTCTGCAGTTAGAAGTGTGAAGGAGGACGTAAGTGTGGAGCTGAGAAGCTTCGAGAAGAAGCAGGGGTTGCCCATAACACCATATCATGAGAAAGTTGACTAGTCAACTGCTTACCAGGCCCCAAAACGCCAAATCCTTCCCCCGCTGTTGCAACGTCCTCTCTCCCTCCCTCCTCCTCAACCTCTGCTGGCAGCCTTTGAAACTCCGCCGCTACAAACGAAGCTCCAAACACCACCACGGTACCCGCCGCCGTCACCGGCCCCCCCACGGCCCCTCCTATAACCTCCCCTCTCGCTCCCGCCACTGATATCGTAAATCCAGCAGCTGCCGAAGCTGAGGAGCCCGGAGGCAGAAACGAGCCAGACAGAGACAGAATATCAAACCGACCAGATAAAGTAAAAGTCGCTGAAGGTGTCGCCGGTTGCCGGAGCGCAAGGCTTGAAACAACACCACTAGCGCCGAGGATAGAAACGCCGATGCGCCGGCGGCGAGCGAAGGCGGCGACGCAGTCGAGTATGTCGCTCCCAGCTGCGAGTTCGAGGACAACTGGGTGCATTGAAGACTCACTGTCACGCGTTATAACAACGGGCGGCTTTGGCTTGTTTTTTGAACCGGGCGGTCGGCCGCGCGGTTTACGAACCGAGGTGGTGGAAATGGATCTACAGGCTTCACCGGCGCTTCTGCTGCGGCGGAGACCGTTGGCTTCTTCGTCTTCGTCGTCGCAGGGTTGGGAAAGGGCGATGATGGAGGCGGGGGAGCGGTCGTAGTCGGCCATTTTGCGATAGGAGTGAGCCGCTTCTGGCTTCGAATTATATAGTGTGATGTTATGTTGTGCCGCTGGAGTAGTTTAATAGAATGTGGGACCTGCTTGGAAAAAAGTCTTGTGGCCTTGTGGGTATGCTTCTTGGGTCACATCGGGGTGGGGCTGGTGGACTGGAGACTGACCATTCGGTTGAATGAAAAAATTCAAAACATTTCAATTAAAATTATAATATTAATCTAACTTTGAAGTTTATATAATATAATTTAAAATTAGAAAAATTATGTTAAATATTATGAGAAAAAAATTAATTATATTCAATTTAAAACTTTTTAAATATATTTTAAGATGCGTGAAATATATTTTTTGTAAATTTAATCATTTAAAAATAAATTTAGAAATGTTAAAGCTCATTATTTATTATTTTAAAAATAAGGACGTTCTTATATAACTTTTATTCATTGCGAGTACAATTTTTCGTATTACATAGGGATGAAAAATATCATATATTTAGTTTAAGAATTTAAGGTTGGTTATATGTAAAAGAGTGTCAAAAATTTCAAACTTAAGGGTTTTAAAAATATTAATATTTGATTTGAAGCAAAATAAATACATTATAAAAACTTTTTGGCTCATTTGGAAGTTACCATCAATTCATTTTTTGTATATTTCGAATTCTTCCTATTTGGACGAGTTTCAAATACATAGTAAATTCATTGTAATTATCACTGCCCCGTTACCACGCCTAAGTTGCATACATCGCCATCCATTGCCAACTACCAGCTGTCATTGACCACCGCTGTCCACCGCCACAAATGCCTACCGTCTCTTGGGGTAGCCGGATGTCGCCGCCGACCACCCACTACCACCCCAAATGCTGGTGGCCGTTGGGTTCGTGTTTCCGAGATGCTTAGTTCGACTGTAAGTTTGCAGAAATCAGAGCTCGGATGGTCTCAATTATAATTTTTGAAGCTTCCAACTTGATTTTGCCTCAAGATTCACGCCTGATCAAGATAATTTTTTGATGATGTATCAATAATAAATTTAAAACTTTTTAAATATATTTTAAGATGCATGAAATACATTTTTTTTAAATATAATCATTTAAAATTTATATGTTAAAGCTCATTTTGATTATTTGAAAAATAAGTACATTTTTATATAAATTTTTTTTCATTAGAATTACACCTTTTCGTATTACATAGGGATGAAAATATCATATATTTAGTTTAACAATTTAAGGCTGATTACCTTCAAAAAGAATGTAAAGTATTTCTAATGCAAGAGTTTTGAAAATATTAATATCTGATTTGAAGTAAAATAAATACAATGTAAATATTTTTTAGCACATTTGGAATTTACCATCAATTCATTTTTTGCATATTTGGAATTCTTCCTATTTGAACAAGTTTCAAATACATAGTAAATCTATTGCAATTGTCGCCGCCATGCCCGAGTTGCCTAACATTGCCTACTGCTGGCCACCAGCTTTCACTGACCACCGTTGGTCATCACCGTAGATGCCTGCTATCTCCCGGGGCCATCGGAAGTTGCCGTAGACCACCAACCACCCCCACCACCTAGCCCGCTGTTGGTCGATCAGTCACCATTTCTATTGCCTACTGACCACTACTCATCAAAACAACTCCAAAGTATTCATCTTACATGCATTCCTTTTACATTATTTTTCAGCCAACCAAACAATCCTTAATGTGGCTATAAATCAGCTTATTGTTTGATTTAATTTGATTGGAATCAATATATATATATATATATATATATATATATATATATATATATATATATATATATATATATATATATATATATATATATATATATATATATATATATATTGAAAAAAACAAAACAAAACAAAGCGGGACGAGAGATCAGGTGAGGATTATCTTTGGAATATGTATATTTGGAATCTTTTGCACGAAGTTTGATGAAGATAAGCATGCACAGTCATGATGTTGGGCATTAAAAATTTCAAGGAGATTAAAATTTGAAAATGCCATATTATCTCATCCATAGCATAAAAAAAATTTTGATGTGTTCATATTTCAAGAGAAAAAGAGTAATTGAATTATTATTTCATCATATTGGATCAAAATGGTGCTCACTGTAATAGACGGACTTCAACGAACAACAAACGGGAAAAAATGTACAAGAAAACTTTCTTAATTTTGTGAATTTTAGGACTTGAATTCAGGAAAGATAATTGACAGTGTTCAAGATTTTATCTCATCAAACCTCATGGTTTAGAAAAACAAGCTCTTAAGGTTCTAGTTAGTGTAAAAATCATTTCTTGTAATGCTTTGATTGTAGAAAGATAGTGAAATCATGTTGTCACTATCGGTTTTCATTGTTATTTAGAAATAAATGTTAAAAAAAATGAATTTTTCAATTCTCAAAATATGTAAAAAATTTTATTTCAATTTTCGTTTGCTTTTTGTAGTCTAGATTATGATGGAATCACCAGGTTCTAACACATGATTCTCTAATTAGATGCTTATTTTTTTCTAAGTTGAATACGTGTAGCAGAATTCAGGTTCTAACCATAGAAAATTATATGAGAAGCATTCAGAATACCCAAAGTAGAAGCTATCACTGCAGCTATTCAAATCCGAACCTCCATTTCCATATAGATTATATGAACTACCAATCAGTGCAAAGTTGTTCCATATCATCTCTGACAAACAAATTATTATTAAATAATCTGAAGTTAGAATGCCGAGCCCTACATGCATGCAACCACGAACGTTTGAGTTCAGCATTGACTTGAGACTTTTTCAATATAGGGCATCCCATCGCTTACAAAGCCTAATACTGTATAGCATAATTAACTAAATAACGAAACGTGCGTGGAGTGGACCTTTAACAGATTTACTCTTTGAGAAGTCAACTGGACCTCTCTTCTAACCGAGGTTCAGTTCTCCTGTAATTCCATATGCTTTCTTCAAGCTAAATCAAAGCTAATAGAACAGCCAAAATCAATTGTTCTATGTATACTACTTAGTACATGTAACTGTTCTGTGTTTTACAAAGAATATTCAATCATATTATGTCCAATCTTGATAATAAGCTAAAACCTAGCATATTCTTAAATAGATACATGCAAGAAAATGCCAAAATCATCAAATCCAAAAAGACTTCCCTAAGAATATATGATTGGAAAAATTCTCATGAAATGAACCAAAAAAAAAAAAAAATCCTTCCCTTCAGCAACTGAGATAAATTTAGATCAGCAGAGTGTAGAATCGAGGGTTTAAATTCACAAAAATGTTTAACTTACCCTTTAGTGTACCTATGTGTATACAAACTACAGTA
This sequence comes from Dendrobium huoshanense, assembly GCA_016618105.1. Lineage (NCBI taxonomy): Eukaryota > Viridiplantae > Streptophyta > Magnoliopsida > Asparagales > Orchidaceae > Dendrobium > Dendrobium huoshanense. The sequence continues at coordinate 2,623,085 of CM028349.1, read as the reverse complement.
TATGTGCGGGCCGGGCACATTTTCAGATATTTTAGATGTGCAAATAACTATCATTTGAATGCACACAACTTTTCATTTGAGAACTTATATACGCCTTCTATTCGCTAATATAAGTGTTGCGGATCTGGTGGCATGTTGTAGCAGCTTTTGAATATAATTGTTTGTTGCTTTGCACAAGTAGAACTTGGTGATCTAGATTTTAGATCGGGAAAAGTCACAGAGGTAGCCGAACCAGATAAAGCATCAAGAAAAGAGCGGGATTTGGATGAGCCATCCAAAAAGCTGGGGTCGGCCAGGCAATTCACCGCCTTTCTGCCAAATAGAGGTGGACGAATAGACAAGAGATCTGCAAGAACTATAAAACCACACCAAAGGAACGAAATGGAAAAGAGAGCTTCCCTGGGAGAACCAGCGACACCATCAGTGGCGACCATGCCGCGAAGAGGGTTGCGGAAACCCTAACAGAGCGTCTAATTTGGACTTTTTTCAACCTTTATGTTATATATATTTTTGGGGCAATTTTAGGAAGGAGCGTGTTTGTTGGCAATTTAAGTGGAAGCAGCTCGTATAAAAAAAATTTGAAAAAGAGCTAATACGCTGTACTGTTCCGCGCATTATTTGAATGCGCGGTACTGTTTGGCGCATTCAATGAATGCGCCGAACTGTTGGGCGCATTCTTTAGAATGCGCCCAACGTTTAAGCGCATTATAAAGAATGCGCTTATTCGTACAGCGCATTCTTTATAATGCGTTATTTTTTTCAGCGCATTATGTCTAAGACATTATGTGTAACAGCTGTTTCCAGCTTGAATTCAGTGAGTTTTCGTCTATAGCGGGGGCAAGATCCGGATTTTACGCAGATCATGTGCTCAGTTGCGGAAATTGATGGTGGACGTTGAGTTGGTAGTTGGCAGATGATAGTTACAGTAATTGCGGTGGGTAGCGAAATCCCTATAAAATGGGGCTGCCGATCTTAGGTTTCTCCCACTCTTCTCCCAGCATTTGCTCCCTCAAACAGCCGGTTTTCTCTCCTCTTAAAAGGTATGTTCTTAAGTTATGGTTTTGTTTGAAAGGCTTTTTTTGTTAACTGTTCCAAATTTATTGTAAGATTATTTAGCATTGGTTAATTGTATTAGTATTGTTAGATGTTGCTGTTGTAGATATTGTAATTTATCAATGTTTATTTGTTGCAAATTATTTAGCAAATGACCGGCTGTGCGTAGCATAGGTTTTTTTTTTTTGCAGTTTTCAATTTTTTATTGTAAGATTATTTAGATATGTTATTTTTTACATAATGGTTTGTTATTTAATATATTATTTTTAGAACTATAATTTTTGATATTATAAAAAAATCAGAAAATAGGATTTGAGCTTATACAAAATTAAAAAATAATATTAATAAGATAGTGTTGTTGCTTTTTTTTTATACAAAATTAAAATAGGATATGAGGATATGCAAAATTAGGTATTATAAGATATCCCAATATAAAGTTTGATTGAAAGCAAAAAAAAATCAAAAGTATTTAAAAGTATGGAGACGGCTTAATGACGTCTCATGGAGATCTGTAAGCAAAACATTTGATTGACCATAAAAGGCTTTCCATCTTCTCTTCAAAAGTATTGTGCAATTTGTATGTAATCCTCGATAAATAATTAATGTTGCTTCCTCGCTACAATGGACATAGGGACTAATAGTAGAATGAATATAAATCTCGTATTTATTGTATATCATGATAAATAATTAATATTGCTAACAAATCATGTATCTGTTAATACTACAGAACAATATTGATTTTAATATAAAAAAATAGTGATGAACACTTATTTTATTAAAATAGGTGAAATGATATTATTGTAGTATTATAATTATACAAAAATCAAATTAACTCTTATTAATTAGTAGTATGTAATGATATCTGTAGGTCCAATTATATTTAAAAGTGCATACTAAATAAACTGTGAAAGAATTTATAATTAATAATATAATTTTTGTAAAAAAATGTTTGTAATAAGTAAGAGAAATGTTTGTAAAAAAAATTAAAACATAAGAAATTTAAAAAATGTGCATTTAAATTTTAAAGGAAAAAAATATATATGATAAAAAAAAAAAAAAAAAAACATGTGGAGATCAATATATTAATGATAGTTTACCTCAACATTGATTAATATAAGTTTCTGATGGATGATCAATAATGCGTTGAAGGGTTTGAGAATTTTTTTTAGTTTTGCAGGAGAAATATCCAATCTGATCAATCAATTCATTTACTTCTCATCAATTTTATGTTCATTAAATCAATTAGCCATCATTCTTATAGCCTTTGATTTAAGTTAATTCAGCATTAAGTCACTCAACCACTAATCTTATGAATTTTAGGCTTCGTTTGGGATGACTTTCTTACTGGTTCTTAAAGCAGGTTTCTAGTATAAAAGTTATAATTTTTGTAGTTAAAGCTGATTTAAGAAAAAAAAAATCGTCCCAAATGAAGCCTTAATATGGGTTTAAAGTTAGGAGCACTTGCTTATAAATACCCGCACTTGGGACCCTTGTTTCAGACAAATCTAGAGATCTAAATGAGGCTAAAGACATTGCTTACCTTGCTGTTTAGTGTATTGCAAAAATAATTTTTTAGCAGATTATCAGGATAGTAAAAATCGTGCTTCTTTATTTGTTGAACTTGTAGAAAATTATGTGTCCAATAGTAATGACAAACCATAGAAATTATAAAAATTCACCTCATTTTTAATTCACTTGCTTATGTGTCCAATATTAATTCACCTCATTTTTAAACACATGTATTAATTTATATATACATATACATATTCTTATTGACTTAAAAATAAGTATAATGAACTCCTTTTCTAGAACTCTTCACCAGACTAATTGTTTTGGAACTTTATCATATATTTCCTCTAAATCAATAAATATGATATGTAGGTACACTACACTTAGTCGTTAAATCTCTTAATAAATATATAACTTTCATAACATAATTACCCAGTATGAATCCAAATTAATATTGAGAAATATTAGTATCACATCATAACATATGCTCAACCATATTTTTAAAATATGACATCAACTTTTTTTTATATAATATTTCTATTTGACTTTGTAATTATTTTTTGGTGAATTTTAAGCTTGGTAATTTTCTAACGAATTTTAAAATACAATTCAAGTTGATCCTACTGTTATTACTAACAACTTATTCGCCGCCGCTTGCCACCCACAGCTCAGCTAACCACCTCTATTACTCTCCATCATAGGAATAATTATTGTGTTCAAAATTTTTTTTTAATTAGATCCAAAGTATTATAATCATTTTTTTTAGAGTTTAAATTTTAAAAATTTATTAAAGTTGTTACGAAATATGTGAAAAATAAATTAGATTTAAATTACAATATTCTATGTTCAAAAAAGAATTTAGACAAAGAAATCTTCTTCCAAAACTGCACATGAATTTTACAGTACTAAATATTTTAAAATAAGTCCAGCATACGTTTTAAAAAAAAAACTATAAAACTAATTCTTATCAAATTGGGTTAGGAAGTTTAACAAAAAAAAAAGAATTTCGAAGTGAGGATTGGTACTTCCCGAAATAGAAGTCATCCATTTAACTAACTGCTTTTGGTTATGTAGAGGGGAGCTGTAAGAGCATCACGATAGAATATAAAGGCTTCTCTCATGTGTATTAGAATATTTTGTACTTATCTCATATTTTTTAAATTAAAATTTGGCTTAAAATATAAGGTTTAAAAGCCTAATATTTTTTAATAAAATAGCTGAGTATAATCGCAAGACATTACGATAGAATATAGAGGCTCGCCATAAACAACAAGCAAATACGAATGGTTTAGCGTAGCTAAGCAAGAAGGATCCAAAAGATCAGTTTATTTGACTTTGAACATAAATTCTATTATATATGTTACCTAAGTCTTATAAGTAATTGTATATTTAACTTATGGTAATGATCCCAGTACCTTTAAAATTAATTGACATTTAAGTAGGGCAAATTTTAAGTTACTTTGTACTTTATATCATCAGCAAAATTTTTACATAAGTTTCTCTATTCTTCTTAGTATGTCTCGGTTGTTGCTATATTTCGATGGTGAGTTACGCATTTCGGGCGAGTTCACACCAGCCTATATTGGGGGAAGAAATCGACCGCTCCTCATCGAAGAAATAATTAGTCTTGAAATGTTAAAATTAAGGATTATGCGTGCACTACGAATAAATCCAACAACAAACACTATTACCCTCACATGTCGGATTCGAGATAATGGTGGATTTTCTGTGACCAATGTCTTTGATGATGAGGTCTGTGAGTACATGTTGAAGGAGGCCAGAACACATATTGTCGTTGTATATGTTGAGGTTGAGCAAATTAGTGGGGGCCAACCTGATGGCCCCTCAGCAAGCTTACATGTGAGTTCCAATTATTAGTTTTCATAATTATTTGAACGAACTTCTTCATTTTCCTCATTTAACTTTTGCGTATTAGGCCCACACCAACCTCTGAGGCCTTTAGGCCTATTGTTAGAGATATATCGAGTAATCTTGAAGATCATTTACATAGGCGTAATTGGTTTTGTGAGCAACCTATTCATTCAACGCAACAGCTTCCAAGAGCTGTACCTAGACGTAGTGTTCTTGAACATCCCTCTTGGGAAACAACTAACTACGAACAATCACAAAACATCCTACCCTCAGTAGTTTCAATGCCCCGTAATTCACAACACGAGCCGTACACGGGTGAACATGATGATGGTGATAGAGATGAAGTTGAAGGATATGAAACGATGAATAGCAGTAGTAGTAATTCATCGGATGATGATAGCCCAAGATTATACTCCCAGTGTCCTATGGAAGAATTTAACAACGTAGAATGTAATGGTCAAGGGTACATTGAAGATCATGCGACACAAAATTTAGGGGGGTTAGAAGGAATGAACATGAATAACGAATTTGTTGAAACTGTTAGGACTACACAACAGTGGGATGATGATGAAAATTTTGATCCTCCATGTGTAAACATTATCAGCCCGATAGAAGCAATTTCTGCAGTTGATTTATTTGAAGGGCAGATTTTTCATACAAAGGCAGATTTACAAGCCGCAGTAAACGGTTGGTCCATCAGTCATAATGTTCAATTTTTGAATTCAACGTCAAACAAAAGTCGTTTGAGTATCATGTGTGCCCAACATGAAAATGTTGATCGTCCCTGCCTTTGGCGCTTACATGCATCACGAAGTAAACGTTTAGGTGGGTTATGGAAAATTTCTACATGTGGTCCGCCACATACCTGCACCCATCCAATTTTGGCTAGCGGACATCATAACTGCACAGCGAAGTTTATATGCAGACTTATCATTTCTATAATTAGACAACAACTAGACATGAAACCGAAGGAGATCATTGCGAGAATGGAGTCCAAGTTTGACATCAAGATTTCTTATATGAAGGCATGGGACGCACATAGAAAAGCTATTGAAGCCACCTTTGGTAGCTACGAACAATCTTATCGTTCTCTTTTTTGTTTTATGGAGGCCTTACGATTATCACAACCAGGGTCTGTATACAGTATTCAAGTTGTGCCTCCCACACGGTTTAAAGGTCTTTTCTGGGCCTTTGGTGCAAGTATATGTGGTTGGGAACACTGCCGGCCAGTCTTGAGCATGGATGAGACTTTCCTACTTGGGAAGTATCGAGGTACCCTATTGGCTGCGGTAGGAATTGACGGGAATGGTGGATTATTTCCACTCGCTTTTGCAGTGGTGGAATCGGAGAGCAATGAATCATGGATTTGGTTCCTACAAAAACTACAAGAATTAGTACCAACTGTAGCTGCTGGGGATAAGTTATGCATTGTTTCTGATAAGCACCCCGGACTTGTACGTGGATGCAGGGAAGTATTTCCAAATGCAGTTCACAGGCACTACCTTCGTCACTTGCGTGAAAATTTTAAAAAGATGGTTCGTCGTTTAGGAACTCCGGATAGTGAGGGACTAAGTAACAAAATGTATTTTGCCGGAAATACAGATGATTACTCATACTTCAATAGAATGATGGATGAAATTAAAATGATAAAGCAAGAGGCTTTCGATTGGTTAGTTCAACGTGACGTTTCTAAATGGTCACTACTTTTTGACGAAGGACATCGATATGGCATTATGACCACCAATGCATCTGAATGTTTTAACGACGTCCTTAAACGAGCCCGTGGTCTTCCAATTCAAGGGCTAATTATGTCAATTTACTATAACCTCGTGGCTCTATTCCTTAAGAGATCAGCTGAATCTGGAAAGTGGGTTGAGGAAGGCCAGTCACCCTTCGTTCCACGAACAATGAATGTGATACAAAGAGCCTAACGTGATGCTCGACGTTGTCCTGAACCTGTAACGATCAACAGAAATGAATTTGAAGTCATTGATACAACCTCCCGAGCAAACAAGGTCGAGATAATCAATGCAGCCTCATATACATGCACTTGTCTGAAACCACAACTTTATCATGTCCCTTGCGTTCATGTCGTAGCAGTAGCTGGAGCTAGGCGGTGGGATCATAATGCATTTGTAACACCATTTTTTACGATTGAGAATTACATTGCTACGTATGCCAATTTATTTCATGTCTTCCCCCCGAAAGACGTATGGCCGCCCTTTAATCTAGAGCATGGATTATTTCCTTTACTGGCTCCAACTTTTAGACGTCGTGCTGGTCGACCACGAATGAATAGGTTTCGAAACACGATGGATGAGCGTCCGAGTAGTTCAAATAAAGCTTGCGGATTTTGCAAACGAACAGGCCATAATAGATCAACTTGTCCGCATAATCCTTCTTCATCAAGGTTATCTTTACTTACTACATATTATGTTTTTTTAAAATTTACTGACAATAAATAACTAAAATTTATTAATTTTATTATTTGCTAGGTATGGCCGATAGATCTAGACGTGCGCGTTCCAGCCGACGCACATCTCATCGGACAGCCGATGAAAATGTCCCGAGAGACCTTAGCATTGCGTCACTTGGGGAGTCTCATAGGGCGCACGATCCTGATCATGTAAGCTTTCTAAACGCAGTTAAAAAATTTATTAGTTAAGCCATTCATAAATATCATTTTAATTTAAATTCATTTCAAATTTTCAGGCATCTCCTTTGGTGGCGTCATCTCATATGTGAATGGCTAGGGAATGGCCAATTGATTGCCCACGGATGATTTACATATTAACTAACCTGGGATTTCAAAATCTCAGGCATTTGCAGTTTGTTAGGTTGGATCACAACCTAATTCAGGCATTGGTGGAGAGATGGTGCCCATTAACAAACACATTCCATTTTACGATCGGCGAGATGACAATCACATTGCAGGATGTACAAATCTTACTGGGGCTCAGAATTGATGGACCTGCAGTGGTTGGCCCAAATGTGGTTGGGGAAGGACGTATTTGGCCCACATGGCCAAATTGCTGTGACGAGTTACTTGGTACGCATCCCGGGCGGGAGATAGTATACCATGACCCTAATGATGAGGATGACGTGGCGACCTTCAGGATGGGTTCTTCACAGATTGATTCGATGCTCCCGCTACGTTGGCTCCGCTGGACATTTTACAGAGAATCCTATGATGATTTGACACCAGATATTTTCCTACGACATGTTCGTGCATACATTCTTTTCATGATTGGTTGTTTTCTAATACCAGATACATCACGGAGTCATGTTTCGCTACAATGGTTACCCCTGCTTGCGGATGTTGACAGCTTCAGTAGGATGTCTTTGGGAGGTGCCATTCTTGCACATCTTTATAGGGAGCTCTGCTACGCGACTAGGCCAACGAGGACATATATAGCGGGATGTGTAGCACTTCTACAAGTTTGGTCATGGGAAAGATTATACATTGGTCGACCAACATTGCGTGTGCCTCAGATTATTGACTTAGCGGGACGTCCACTGGGTTGCAGGTTAGTACGCTTTATTCAATACAAGCTTTCTTATTATTTCAATAACAATGGTTCATACAAATTTATAGGTGGGCAGAAGACAGGATACGTGAGCTTCCTGTATGCAACATAATGACTTATAGAGATGAGTTTGATGGGTTGCGTATGAGTCAGGTATAATAGAATTTTTATGATGTCATTACTTTAATTAAAATTTCATCACAACTTTATAAATATGACTGGTAACATGTGCCTAGGTTATCATGACGCCATATACCCAAGCGGTACTTGCCAGCCTTCCATTACAATATCATGATGGAGAAGAGATTTGGAGGGAACGAGTGCCTCTTATCAGTTGGAAGCGTGCAGAGTGGCACCTACCAGACCGGATTGTTAGACAATTTTCAGGCATGCCAACCATTGATATTGAGCCTATGGATCCATCATTCAGGCGCATCGATGGCCGGGGTCGCGCTGATCAAGATTGGACAGTACAATACCGTGACTACCTCCAAATCTGGGAGGAGAGGAGGGCTTACGTGGTTCCTATCACACCAGTAGTTGGGGCAAGCAACCGAGAAGTAGGAGCCTATCTACGGTGGTATAGATCTTGGGCATCTATCTACTTGTTGCAACCTCAAATTGAGCCTCCGGAGAGCTTCTTTCCTCGATCACCTGCCGAGAGATTGGTGGTACGTACTTATTTGTTTTCTATGATATATTAATAATTTCACATAATTTAAATCATTTGTAGTAATGCATATATATTTACTCTTTAGGCCGATTACTATATACGATCATCAGCGATACTTGAGCCACTAGCCGGGGGTGGGGGACAAAATGCTAGTTCACTGCAGATGGCCGTTGAACAGGTTGCTGAATTGTCTGCCAGAGTTCAACAATCGGTTTATATTGATTACACAACCTTTGATACAACTACGGAGGCAGAGCAACAAAGGAAAGATCGCGCAGAGACCTCTCATGGGCCGCAACATACTAGATGATCTATTTCTGATGCTCCGTCACGTTCGATGGGAAGCAGGCACCGTCGACCTGTTGTGGCGGACCCGCATCGTCATTCCATGCATATACCATCCATGCCCTATGATTACACTGGAGCAGGTTCTTCGACCCCACATTGGAGCCCACACGTTGGTCAGTCTAGTCAAGCAGATCAGATCTATTATGAGACACAATACCACCAACCAAGTGGACAATCTTTATTTCCAATGGCCATTCCACAGTGGATGTCATCAGTAGGAATACCTTCATCCCCAACGCAGCAGGACATCATGTTAATGGGAGGCATTCAAGCTCAACCAGGCACACAACTTTCACAGCAACACACCGAGGTTGAGCAGGAGGAGACAGAGGTATCAGAGGAGCCACAATTACAGCGGAGAAGACGGAGGGCACCAAATAGATTTACTCCAGGGAGTGGGGCATTACCTAGGCATCGTTAGAATGAGATTTGAAATGTATTCTAGTATTGATATTTGGGATTGAACAATATGTTATAAAATTTTTTTTCATAATATGAAATCTCTTAATTAAATTGTCCGACTATTCATATATAGTAGTTACAAGATATTTTGCGCTAACGACTTAATTTAATTCTGCATTACTTTGTGATCAATAATAAAGAAAAATTCTATACCACTCAAGATCTTCTGCAAATACTTATGTCAAGTTCATTATTCTACGATGTACTCCAACAACTTAGATGCTAGCAGCAGTTCCGAAAGCAAACAATGGATTAGAGAGGGTACCATACGGGTGCGTGGAAGCTTATCTTATGCTGTCGATGAGGACCTTGAATCTAGGGTAGCATCAAATGAGCTATTCAGGTGTATTATCCATACTTGGGATGAAGATGAAGATTACTTATTGTGGAACTTACATGAAGATACGATGAAGGAGAAGGAATATAGAGGCAACCATGCACGTCGAGAGTTGGGTTGGAAATGTATACAAGAAGGTTTTCCAATTTTTAAGCACCACCTGGTTGGAATAGATTTCCTAAAAGGTCGAATTCTAGAACTTTATCGTACTAAAAATGGTGACATTGAACCCGGTTTGGGAAGGTCTATGATGGATATAGACAATCGTATTTTATACTCTAACTGGAACCCTCGTCATGATAAGCACATACTAGATTCTTATAAACAGTTCACACAGACTTCTAAGCGTGCTGAACCAAAACAATTTCTTAATGGAGAAGATTGGCAGGAAATACAACAACAATTTCATATCGACTTCGCCTGTTGTCCTACACAAACACAGCTGCAAACTCGTCTACGATATCTATTAAATAATATGAAGTAGTTCGTTAAAAAAAAAACAAAATAATATGTTCAGCAACAGGCCTACTACCGTGGCTCAGAAATGTACTTTATGGTGTTATAACATTCTACGAATATGTACTTCTTCTTGTTTTGTTGATGCTTAATATCTATGATTATTGTTAGTCCTCACCTTATAATTTGTTTTATTTATTAGACTCTTGCTCTCCAAATCATTCTTTGACAAAAAGTTATTCATATTAAATTTCTAATAAATACTCAAATTGCATTTTCTAAATATTCAGCATATCATGTCATCATCATCAAGGATCTCCTCTATCAAGCGCTCACCATCAAGGGATTTCCTACATATTATTCCAAGAAAAAAATTGATCTATGATGGTACAATTCGATTGACAAACTCTATGTCATATCCCATGGATGAATTCTTGGAGGAGAAAACAAGAGCGAATGAAATTTTTCGATGTTGTTTACATGAATGGTCTTGGTACGAGGACGATAATTTATGGGACGTATATCATGAAGTTATCAAATGTCGTTATCCATTGTATGTGGTTGGAGATACAATAACTGATATGAGTTGGAAATTTATACGACAAAGATTTAGGGATCATAATAGTCATTTTGCACCTATAAGTATTCTTAGAACTAGAATTGGTGAAATCGCACGAGCAAAGGATGGTTCAGTCGTGGTCAATGTTGACAATCCGATAGCTGATGTGCAACATTGCATCCTTTACAAGAGTTGGGATACAAATCAAGATGAATTTCTATCAGAAAAATATCGAGAGCTAAATATTAAAGATGGTAAAAAACAGAAAGAGTTCTTAAATAGCAATGATTGGCAAATCATCCAAAAGCAGTTCACAGAAAAATTCTTATGCTGTCCAACTTTTACCCAGCTGCAATCACGTATGCGCATAGTACTTAGCCATATGTAATACTAATTTTAGTAATTAGCATAGTACTTCGTTGTTGCTTTCAATCATCAATATATGTATTAACATGAGCTACTGTTAAATACTTCTCGCACTATTTCTATTTCAAACTTGTATTTTTTTTTCTTCTAGTAATTCACAACACTTCAGTTCTCATTAATAAATATTTTTAATTATTACTTAAAAAAACAATTATAAACATAACATATCTAAATCAATTAAACAACTTCTAAGTTTTAAATTCACTAAAGTATGGTTGTTTTAAACACAGTCTATCTCAACTACCAAATTTAAGATCCTAATTTTTTTTATACATCTCACTCTAACTATACTTTAGCTTTAAAGAAGTTTAAATATATATTTTTTAACACTGTCTTCCTCATTTGATCAGTTAATAATTATATATTTCATGGAAAATATGATATTTCCAATAAGTTTAATCATCTAAACCAAATTTATTATCTCGTATAAATTTTTTAAACACATTGGTTTACATAAAATTATTTAAAAAAAAACAAGATTTTAAATTCTATACAAATTAAATTATTTTTTAATGATTGTATTTCAATTTTACATATATTAAAAAATTAAAAAATATTCCTACTCATTGAAATCTGTATAAAATTTTGTCAAATAATTATTAAGCAAAATTCTATAGAAAAATTATTCCTGCTCATTGCTACCTATATTAAAATTTAATTTCTCCATAAAAAATTTTGTCAAATAATTATGCTTATGCAACAAGAATAAAAGCCAACCAAATTTGTGCGGATTCGAACCCCGGTCGTTCGAGAGAGCATCCAGCTCCCCCATCTACTCACCCCCCAAACAGGATGCAATAACTCAATACACTATAAAATATATAATATATTTAAAACAAATTTAATATTTTGAAAGTTCAAATTAATATTTCATTATGAACTATTATTCAATAGGGTAAAAGAATAAAAAAAAATAGGGAGATTTACATACATACCACTTAATACTATGCTATTTACATATTTAACATCTAAAACTTTAATATTACATACATACCACCCATAGTTCATTTTCATATCAAATATGAGTGGTAGAAATGAAATATATGAGTGGTAGGAAAGAAATGTAAGTGATATATTTGATATTAAAATAATATAGGGTGGTATTCATGTAATATTAAAGTTTTAGATGTTAGATATGTAAATAAGATGTTATAAAGTGGTATGTATGTAAATTTCCCAAAAAAATATTTTTTTAAAAGTTATTAATTTGAGCCCCCTAATAAATCTTTTTGGCTAAGCCACTGCTTATGTCTGCTCATTAGCTCGCAAAACACTTGTTTAAGAACTACTTATATATAGCATACTTAAAATATATAAGTGATAATTCTGTCCAAAAAAAATCTTGAACGGCCACGAATCAAGAGGCAAAATCGAGTTGAAAACTAACGATATTAAATTTATAAACATATCAACTCCGATTTCTATAAACTATCACCTCTCCAAATTTAGGAATGTGTGGTCACACGGAATTTGAGGATAGATTTCGCATTCAAAGGCATTGAACACGCTAAAGCAGGCATATATATATATATATATATATTTTTTTTATAAACCTGAATACGCCAAAGCAAATAGCGTACGGAACGCGCTTTCAAAGAATGCGCCGGATCATTCGGCGCATTCTTTGAATGCGCCAGATCTCTAAGCGCATTCAAAGAATGCGCCATTACATAGCGCGTATCGGCTGCTTCTAAAATTAATTTGCAAACCTGCTTTTTCTGCTAAAATAAACTCCTGAAATGCTCGTTCTGAAAATTTGGCCTATATTTTTCCTTTGATTCACTTGAAGCCTCGTTAAAAATGAAAAAAAAAGGTTAAGATATTCTGAAAGTATTGGTGAGATAAACTATGAAAATTAGCACGTGGCATGATATATATTCCACGTATTAAAAAAAATATAAAATATGTAAAATGAAAGACGCCATCCCTTTGCATTTGTAACTAAATAAATTATTTATATTTTATCACTTATATTATTATATGTACTATTGGAGAAATTTTTGTGAACAGTTATGATATATTTTTTTTATACTTAAATACCTTAATATTGTACTATTCTAAGGTCTATTATAAATTTTACAGCATATATTTATTATTATTATTATTATTATTATTATTATTATTATTTTACCTAATAATTAGATTTATTAGTAATTTAATATTATTTAAATATAATGAAAAAAATAAATATCAATTGTCAAAATTATGAAAGCAAATTGATAATGAAACTAAATTATAATATTTTGATATATATTCTTCCATCTCATAAAATGATTGGAAGAAGAGTTTGTGCGATTTATTTGCATGGTCTAAGCCTCTAAGGGAATATCGGTTCTGACACCAATAAATTAATCCCTACAAAATTTTTTTTATTAAATAATTAATTATTTTATTGATTTTGATGCTAATTTAGATTTGTGCTAAAATAAATGAATTAGGTTTTGGGCAATTCATGATTTGACTGTCAATTTCTAGCGAAATATTAGACTTTCTCACCCCTTTATCAAACTACATAATTGAGTAAACCCAGTCTCTGAGCCCTCTTGGCCGGGCTCAACTTGATAAATGATGTATGGACTGAGCTATAGCTCCAACTCAACACTTTCTCTCTTCAGTTGGCTCATTTAAAAAAATATCCATAAAAAATAAATTTAAAATAAAATAGAAATCAAAAGTTTAAGTATATATAATGTTGTTAAAATACTTAATATTAATTAAATCTCAATTTCTTGTATCAAGGAATTTCTCATCATTTCTGTTGAATGCAAAAACTTGGCTATGTAATATTAGATCATATTAAGGTAAATAAAAGAACATTTTCGGTGCTTAATAAAGAAACAGACATTTGACTAAAAGAATGAGCCAAGTAGCCAACAAAAGCTGTTCTGATTCATATATAGCAAAGGGGGAAATTCCGACCAGAAATTTAGCAACCAAGAAAAGATGATATATATAGCGCGATTAAGTAATAAGTATAAAATCATAGAAAATCATCCGTTTAACATTTCCAATTGATATTGTAGCAAGTCGTAACGGGCTACTTGCTACAATAATAAACAGGTTTGAAAACAGAACTGCAATTTAGTTTCCGGCTGACGATTAAAAAAAACATTATATTATGAACTTATATCTATTACTTTAGGGAATAAATAGCAGTTTTTAATTAGTTTTAAAGATAGAAAATGAAACGAAAAACTGCGTATGTTCGTCTACGTTTTATAAAAATCCATTAATAGCTGCTGTTTTTTCTTAACATTTTTGTGTAAAATTCATTAACAGCTGTTTCCATGTGCGAGCTAGGATTTTTTATTATGAATGGTGAAAAAATATATTTTTATATTTGCTAAATAAAAAGATAAATTATATAATTAAAAACTTACCATCAATGACATAAGATATTCATATTTTTCTTGCATTATAATTTCTCTCTTTAGAGTTCTTATATTTTGAAATTATTTTACAATCGTTTCATTATCAATACTATTAAAAATATCTTTTTCAATATAAGTAATTAAACTATTATTCATTTAAGAGTCTCTCATACAATTGTACAAATGATTCTTTACTATATTTATAGCGAGTGTTCGCTCGGCTGTTGCTGTACCAATTGGTAATATTAGAGCAAGCTTTATAATCAAGAATATCATAGGATACATAAATTTTTTTTGGCGTTATTATATTTTAATTGTATGGAAACTATTAATTTACAAAATTTTAAATGTTTTTCTATATTTTTTAAATTGAAATTCTAACAATACTATACACATTCATATTCCTATTTATTTAACACAAATCTCAACATTATTATATTTTACATATCTAGTTCCTTTTAATTTCTATTTAAGAAAATATGCAAAAACTGCACAAAAATATTCATTGATAGAGGAGACTCATGGGGGAGAATTATTCTGTGTGGACACCGAGGTACCGAACATCGATAGCGAGCAAAAAAAAAAAAAAAAAAGAAACGTGACGCATTCAAATTGATATCCAGAAACCGTCTGATACACAATAATTTTTTCACGGAGAGCTAGCGCCCTTGATGCTTGCGACATGAATGCGGCTTGGAACGTGGGAGCACAGCGGGAGAGAAAAGGTGAGTGATTTAGAGTTTTATTAATGTATATATATCAATTACGTTACCTAAAATTAGAGGTATCAATATTTGACATGACCCGAAAATCTGACACAAAAGTTTTTGGTTGGGGTCAACCCGAACCTGAAACCAATTGGGTTTAGGTCTTGATTTTCAACCCGTTTCAAATTTTTGGGTGGGGTTTAGGTTGACCCGGAAACCCGAAAACGACCATGAATAATTCACAGCGAGCAAACTCCAGCGTTGCTTCCGATCAAAATGTTTGTAACTTTTGATCTGATAGGAAATGAACATCGTCCAAGGAGCGAAGTTGAACACGACGAACAAGAACAAAGGAGCCAGGCCAGCTGGTGAGGTGACGAATCCTTCACAGCGAGCAAACTCCCGTCGTTGCTTCCGATCAAAATGTTTGTAACTTTTGATCTGATAGGAAATGAACATCGTCCAAGGAGCGAAGTTGAACACGACGAACAAGAACAAAGGAGCCAGGCCAGCTGGTGAGGTGACGAATCCTTCACAGCGAGCAAACTCCCGTCGTTGCTTCCGATCAAAATGTTTGTAACTTTTGATCTGATAGGAAATGAACATCGTCCAAGGAGCGAAGTTGAACACGACGAACAAGAACAAAGGAGCCAGGCCAGCTGGTGAGGTGACGAATCCTTCACAGCGAGCAAACTCCCGTCGTTGCTTCCGATCAAAATGTTGTAACTTCCGATCCGACTGGAAGTGAACGTTATCCAAGGAGCAAAGTCGAACAAGAATGAAGGACCTGACGAGGCGGCGACTCCTCCACTACGAGCAAACTCCCGTCAATGCTTCCGATCAAAATGTTATAACATTCGATCCGATCGGAAGTGAACTTAGCCCAATGAGTGAAGTCAAACAGGAATGAAGGAGCCGGCGAGGCTGAGACTCCTTCACTGCGATCAAACTCTCGTCATTGCTTCTGATCAAAATGCCTCAACTTCCGATCCGCCAGAAGTTAACGTCGTCCAAGGAACAAATTCGAACAGGTGCGAAGGAGCTAGTAAGGTGGCGACTCTTTCACTGTGTGTGAATCCTACCGTTGCTTTAGATCAAACTGTTATAACTTCCAATAAAGTGATCAAACTCCCATCACAGCAAGCCGCTGTGAGCCTGCGAGCGAAGTCGAACATCATTTTTCGGGTCGGGTTCAGGTTGACCCGAATTCGAATCGGGTCGAGTTCGGGTCCGAAAAACCGATCAGTTTGTAAAAAGGGTCGGGTTCAGGTTGATCTGAATATTGTCGGATCAGTTTTAGGTTCGACCGGAATCAAGCCGGTTACCTGAAATTGACACCCCTGCCTGAAATATAAAAACATAAAAATAGAATAAAAATTACATTGGGCAGTGGGGGCACGTGCCCCACTGTGCATCCGCCATTGCTTGGACCCGAAGGAAAACTTCGTCGGCGGTAGCAGCTAGATGCCGGAGGGTGACTTTATAGAAAGGAGTTCAAAAAAATAAATAAATAAATAAATTTTTAAAATAGGTATGAATAAAAGTTTAATTATGTAATTAAGTCTTCGTTTGTGACAACTTTCTTACTGCTTCTTAAAACAGCTTTTTAGTATAAATATTTTAATTTTTTAACTAAAAATTGCTTTAAGAAGCAAAAATAAAGCCGTCTCAAACGAAGCCAATCAGCCGTTCACTCAATGTTAATTTTTTTTAAAATAAATACTATAGCAAGTGGCACTATGTTTTATTTACATTTTATTTATTTTTTAGACTAATAAATTTAATTAACTGAAAAAATTAACGGAAAGAATTGGACCTTGAGGAACTTTTATTTTGTTCGGTTGACCGGATGTAAGAAACATCCGGTCGTAGGCAAAAAAAAAGGCGGTACAGAGGTGTACCGAGTTTTTCAGAAAACTCGGTACACCACAGTACCGAGTTTTTTTGCCTACGACCGGATGCTCCTCTGCATCCGGTCGGAGGACGTAATAATTGTTCGACCTAGAGGGACTCGGATACATCGAGGTTAGTGGCATCCCATTAATCATCGCATTTCCTTCCATTTATTTGACTGTAGAATATTCATTCATATCAGTATATGAATATTTAATATCATTTTTTTATATTTTTATATAATATTTTAATTTGTAAATGATTTCAAATAACATAAATATTAACTTATTTAAAATAAATATATACATTTTAATTTCATTTAAATATTTTATAGTTAAAAATTTAAATATTAGATATATAAATAAATAAATATTCAAGTGGTATGTGGTATGCTTGTAAATTCCCAAAAAATAAATAACATAATATGATTTTTAAAAAATTTATTTGTGAAATCCTTTAAATTTTCAAGATTTTTTTGGTTAACCTAGAGAAGTCCACATCACAAACTGTCTCGCCAGAACATTTATAATGTCGTGTTTTAGTTTCTCTAATTTTTTCATAATTTTTGGGCATTGTCAAAAATTTTTATGAAATCGGCACCTGTCGGGTCAAGTGAGGTTTTGGGGATCATCAGTTGTCCGTTTTGCAAACTGATTTCACCTGAATTTTCTAATTTATAAATATTTTTCTGTAATTTTTGAATTTTAAGATTTCAAGATATAAAATATTGTGCATTAAATTAATATTTTAATATTAAATAATTAGAAAAAATATGTTATTAAAAAATATCCTAATCCACTAACTATCTCATAATAAAACCTTGTTATTTCATTTTATCCCCAAACCAGAGAATCGTCTTAAGGGTATTAGGGAAAAAGAGAAGTAAAAGAAGAGAAAATTCAGATTTGGGCAACTTTGGGTCATTTTCGTCAGTCGATGCAGTTGTTCGTCTCAAGATAAGACACATTATGCCCATCTCAATTTTCAAAAAATATGCAAGTTTTAGCGAATATTACGATTAAAATTTTGTATCCGTTAGCCAAAAATAGGGATAACATTGCACCGGTAAAACTTTCACCCCGTAACTTTTTGTATGTTGTAGATATTACAATTATACATATTTTGAATATTTTTTAAAAAAATTTCACCTGAGGTTTTGAAATTTATGGGGTTTTTAGTGAATAAAAAATTATCAAAATGTTAAAAAATAGTGTTGTAGTACAATAAAAATCTTAAAATATTGTTTTACACAATCCCTAATAATTTGATAATTTTTTTAAAAATGTGCATTTTTGCCTAGTTAGATTTTCTATTATCTATCGTTATACAATACTGTGTAATTTTGATACATACTCAATTGTTCTTTAATTGTTATAATGTGATGATATATATGCATATGTGGTTAAATTTTATTTGTTGGGAGCTATAAGGGGTCAGAATCTTTTGAGATTCTGTCTGTACTAGAAAATTTCTAGGAGTAATAAGGGACCATACTTCTTTGAGATTCTCTCTGAGATAGGGATATCTGATATATTCTGATGCTATAAGCGCAAATAAAAAGAGAGTCATAAGAGGTCAGAATTCTTCGAGATTCTGTGTAGGTCAGGGAAATGTGATCTGAACTACTCTGTGATATGAATTTCAATTTATTCATTTGTTATAAATTGTTATCCGAATCATAGAATAACTACTATGCATTTATTATATTTTTCAGTTTTGTGATTCTCAGTTCAGTAATTTATATAAACTGTAATTAACTGGTTTTAAATTTTCAATAAAATATTTGATAAAAGAATATTTGAAAATTTGGATTGGTTTGTGCGGCTTGCTGAGCTGTTGTAGCTCACTATGATTTTACTTCTGATTTTCTAGATCTGGGAAGGGGATAGAGGTTGTGGACTAGCTGTTTAGGATCAGATCTGAGGTCATATGTATTTTATTATTTTGATTTTTATAATTTTCATTTCTGTAGCTCTTGTATGTAGTCATATACTGTAGTTTATATATTTATTTTGATGGATGAGTTTTTCAGTATTTGAATATTTTAGTAGCTTTGTAGTTTGTCATTTATTTTAATGAATATTGATAAAAAATCTGAAAAATTTTCAAAACTAAATCTTGGGATTTGCCTGTCACAATATTTACTTTGTGCTTTTCAAAAAAATTGAGATTACGCTTATAATGGTACTTTTAAAATAACTATTTCTGCCACCACTAAAAATTTTCTTATGTTCTTCCATCATGTGTATATATATTTGAGCGTGTATGCATATTTGTATGTGTTTGTGTGTTAAGAAAGCTAGAATTATAATATATATATTGTAATAAAAAATTTTAATAATTATGATTACTATAATAAGTATAATATATTCCTACTTAAATGGGTGAGTATGCCTATTTAAATTTTTTTATGATACTTAATTACATATTTAAGCTTTAAATCATACCTATAAAATATATAATTATTTTTATAATAGTATTTTTGAATATATTATCTAAGTATAGTGAAAATTTATAATTGATCTATAATTTTTAATAAATTAATTAAATAATTGAATATATAAATATATAATTTTATAAATAAACAAAGATATGTATGTATGTATATATAGAACAAAGTGAATTTGATTGATGTGAGAAGGCATTTGTGATGGAGGGTCAACTTTTGCACACATAAGTAGTATTTATTGATGGCTTTGTCACAGACATTGGGAACCTAAAATAGAATTGTCTATCATGTTAGCCCCATGAGCCATGGTGTATGGTGTCATTGGATTTTGATGATAAAATTGTTATAATGGATTTAACTAATGGTTTACATTAAGTGTATTTCAAGAAATAAAATCACTGAGTTGGACTTACATTAGTTCAAGACTTGAAGATTGAAGGCTTGAGTATTTATTTTCTAAAGCTCAATATCTCAAATGAAACACTTTCTATATTTTTGTTTTTATGGTTGGGTGGCATGAGTTCACTGTCTTTAGTATTTGCTGGATGTTGGTTGGTGCTAATTGCTGGCTCGATTTCATTGGTTGTGGTGGTTGTGTTTGTTCGGTTTTCAATTCGACACTGTGATAGTTTTGGGTTCTTTAGAAGGTTTTCTTCCAGTGTTGTTTTACTATGCTTTCTAGTTTGTTGATGGGTGGTGCTTTAACTTGGACGTTGGTTATGTGGTGTCCTGTTACTTTGTTCAGGGGGTATGTTGGTTGTTCTAGGTCTCTGGATCATTTGGATCATTTCAATCTTGGTTTGTGTGGTTTCTCTGTGTTTCTCTGCTTATCAGTTTATTTGGTTAGGCCTCATTTGTTGGAGTGTTTGTTTGAATTGGGCTGGTGATAGTGCAAGAGTGGTTGCAGTTATTATGATTGTTGTGAACTTGGGGGGTTTGAGGTTTGTGGTGTAGCTAATAGGGGTTCTCAGTGTGTCTAATGATATGAGTTATTCTGTAGCTCCGTCGGGTGTGTTGCTGCGTGATGCTTTCGCCTGAGCGTGGGGTGGTAGTACTTATGCTCTTCATAACCCTTATATTTGGAGTTTTGGTCCTTGCTGTTTGTATGGCATTCATATAAATCATTATACTGATATTTCTGTTTATGTGTGGCATTTGGTGGGTGGTGTTGGGTTTTTTTTGTAGTTATTTGTTGGTCATGCTACCCATCAGATGGTTTAAATATGGGTTTATGAACAAGTGTCATTCAGGGGGTTGCTATTCTTTGCTATATTTGCACTAGCTTATATGGCTATGTTAACTATTAATGTTTAAATTTATTTTATTGTCTGTTTTATTGACAATATTTTTGTTGTATTACCATTTTTTGTTGGAGTTTTGTCTTCTTGCAAGCCTAAAGTTTTATTTATTTATTTATTTTTTTGGGACCTTTAGGGATCGAACATAGGAGCCGGCGGGAGAAATTTTTTCACTCAACCACTAAGCTTCCCCGCTCGTCCCACGATTGCTAAAGTGACTTCCATACTTTCTTACTGTTCTCCATACTTTAGGAGGACAATTTGGTGAATTCTTTCCAGCTGGGATATTTTAATTCTTTCAATTTTGTGCAAAATTATGAAGTCATTTTTTCTTGGATTCAAATTGTGATACTATTCATGTTAGTTTGATATTTTATCATAATCATATCCTTCATGTGATTAATTTAAGTATAGTTGAACCTTACTTGTAATAACTTGCCATTCTCGTCATTCTTGTGTTAATTCAAAAGTTTGTTTAAAATATTTTGTGCATCTCCTCTTGCACAATATCTTTACATGTGTTGCGATCTTGTGTTTGAATTTCATGTACTTTTGTGAAACTCATCTATTAGATTAGATTGTTTACAAGTTTAATTTGTTGTGGCATTTGCATTGGTATTTAAAGTGCATAATAAAAAGAAATTATATTATAAGCTATAAAGTTCATGAGAGCTACATTCCTTATTATTCCTTGTTATAGTGAGATTTGTACTTGCTTTATTTTATTTCTTGTTTCATTATGACCTTATTGTCTCACCGTTGTATGAGGTAGTCTCTTCTTGGTGTTAGGAAGATACATTTGTGGACAAGTGTTACATTCATCTCGTTCGCCACATGATTCGTTTTAAAAATATTTCTTTAATCAAACTTGTATGGATTAACATTATATCATCCTTAGGATAGAATAATGTTTCACTATGGTTTTAAAAAAGAGAAACTATAATTTATGTTCATAATCAAACACAACATAAGAAATATTTAATTCATCCCGAAGGATAAAGAGAATATCTACCTATCATTTTGAACATGAAATTAATTTGATAAATTTATTTATTAATCCAGAGAAGCCACGAACATGTTTTTCTAGACACATGATCAAAAGCATCAATGGTTCGTTTTCCCCTTTGCTCCTCTCTCTCGATTTACGATTCACGACCTTAAGCACGACTTTCATTTTCCATTTTGCTCCGCTCTCGCCCCAAAATGAAGACAAACCTGTGGCAGATGTTTGTCTTCTAAGCTCTAAGGGATATGTTTTTTTGCATTTTTAATTTTGATCTTACAACTCCTCTTGGCTCCAGTAATAAGATGACAAATGAAACTATTTTAATGTATTCTAACCTTCCAAATAAGATAATAAATAAGACTATTTTAATTTTAAGTCCCCCCTGATTAAAAATTTTTCTTTGCCACTGGCTAGCACCATGGTACCCATCCACCATTGCGTCACAATGCTGCATGTATGAGTGCAACCGAGTCAAGCTGGCTCGCAAGCTGGCTCGAGCACGACTCGATAATAGGCTCGACGAGTCAAGCTTATCGAGCTCGAACAACCGATTGATCGACTCGATAGCTCGTTGAGCAACTCGATGATGGATCTAATGGGCGGAAAATCCAAATTGTGAGCTGGAAATCCAAATGGATGGAGCTCGCGACCGAGAAATCCAAATCAAAGGAGCTCGCGAGGGGAAATCAGAAATCCTAAACGACGACGACGGATGCAGTTACGCTCGGGAATACGACAGACGAGCTCAGGTCCTCAGGACGATGGATCTCAATGATAGTTATTCTCAAATGATGGATCTCGACGACATCGAAGGCAATAGACACCGACCCGACGCTTACAACAGATGATACGGATGCTGGAGGCGGAAGCGGACACAGACTATGGAGACAAAAGCGAACGTGATGATAGATGACGATGAACCAGACATCTACTAGGAATGCGACCACGGACGACGAGAGACTCGACCTCGACAGCAATTGTGACGAGGATGACGATGGACCCGACCTCGATTGGGAACGCGATGATGGACGAAGATGGACCTGACCTCGACAGCGAACACGACGACAATGTTGGACGCGACCTTGACAGCGAACGCGATGACAAACATGAGATAGCGAACGCGACGACGATGTCTGACTTGGGATGATAGTGGATGCAACGACTAAGAACGTCTGCATGTCAGTGGATGCGAGTACGTTACGACATTTTGACCTCGACGAGCCGCTCGATAGTGAAATGAGTCGAGCTTGAGCTTGAATTTTGAGCTCGAGCTCCAGCTCGGTATCTGACAGTCGAGCTCGACTCGAACAATCCCTGGCTCGAGCTTGATTCGACTCGTTTGCACCCCTAGCTGCATGCTACTCAAGAGGTACTATAAATAGAGAGCATCAACACCACCATGTTGAGTTTTAGTGCCACAACATTGGTCCCCCAAGAGCTATCATGGTTATAGAATTTTTTGTTTTTCAAGTAAGCTCATTTAAAACTTTTGGGCATTGTTATATATGGTGAAATGTATTCTATACAATCTAGCACTCACTCAATTTTTCTAGGTTGCTATTGTGTGTAGAATTATATGTAATTTTACACTACAGTAAAATCATGTATTATCGATAATTTTTTTGGGAAAAAATGTGAATTTTTGGGTAAAATTTTAAAGTTTTTTGGCGGATTTCCGGCAAAAAAACTTTCAGCGTTAAAACTTGTGTTAAAAAAACTCTTCAGCTGAAAAATACGCCAGCACACCAGCCGGCCCACGCTGCCTTCCTACCCACCTTGCTTCACACCTACAAACCTCGTGACCCGTGCTAACCCGCCTGACCCGCCTTACCTCATGCCCACCAGCTCGTGTGACCCAGCTGCTGCACATGGCGGGGTTCAGACTCCACCCTTTTCGCCTGCATGCATGTTTGACCATCATGCCACTCCTGCAAAATTATCATAAAATGTGAGTTTTTTTATTTATATTATAATTGATAGAATATTACAATTAATACAAATTTATCTTATTATTTTGAAGTTAATAATATTTTTTTTAAATTTTATTAATAATTAATATATTTAATTTAATTTAATAATTAATTAAAATTTAATAAAATTAAACTTTATTAATTAATAATTAATTTAAATAAGCTATAAAATTATCAATTAATAAATAATGAATAAATTATATTTTAAAAAATAATTAATAAATTAAAATTTAAAAAATAATTAAAATTCCTCAGAAAATCAGCCGAAAAATCTGCTTGAAAACCAATAAAAAATATTTTAAAGTAAATCATTACAAATATGACGGAAAATCCGTAGGAAAATAGTTTGCTGGAAATCCATCGATAATGAGCAATTTTCCTATAATGTTAGCATCAGTCCTTCGAGTTATCATGTCCTTTAATGTAGAAATGGATTGTTCTATTGGAAGTCTGACACTCATAAAACCTTGAGATCTTTGGGTAACTTTTATATATACCAGGGATTTATTGGAAGACTTACCCTAGTAGGAATCTCTTGGATGACTTTGGGGATGAAATAGGGGTTAGAATGGTATATTCATTGGTGCTGATTTGGATGTTGGCCAGTTCATGTTACTCTGCCAGTGTCTTCGACTATTACATGCTTAAAGCATACCTAGAATGTCACTATAGGGCACCTTGCCTGAGGGATGTTTAGTGACTACAAGCTCCAAATATTTGACTTACATCATTTCTCCCTAAGACATCACAATAAAGTTTTAAAATGACACATGAGCTACTACATCAACTTCAATAAATATGTGAGTTTTTTAATTACTCTAGGGTGATTGCTACTCTATAATGAATATTCACTTAACTTTGATGAATAATGTCCTAGACTAGTAGAAGGGGTGAAGGATAGACAATATTTGAAAGCATTGTTGATGCGCAATAGGTAAGAGGCCTACTTAAAGTAAGATACTTGGTAAATTTTTAAATCTCTTAAGAGATTGAATTTAATTTTATCCATGGGCATTGCAAAAATCCTATTAATAAGAATTGCAAGGTTCCATAGAACAAAATAATAATAATAATAAAGAGAAGGTCAAATAAGCTTAAGTATAATAATAGTAATAAAAGAAAGGATTCTTTAGAGTGTAGTTTTGGAAATATATTACGACCTGAAAATGCTCCAAAATGATAATGTGTTTGAAATTGTCATTTGAACATTTATTTATATGGTTATTGAGACTATAGAGAGAGCAACAGATAGACATTTTAAAGAATGAGTAAAATACGTGAAAAAATCTTTTAAATATACAAATCAATATAGAGTTGAACATTAATAAGTATATATTGACACCCTTCTTAGTATGTTCTCATTCGAGGTCATCGGCGTAATAGGTTACAAGAAGAAGTCATCAACAGGATGGGTGAGGTCTCCAACCACGTGGATGAATTTGCCTACTTTTTGTTGAAATTATGATCTTCGTTGGATGTATGCGAGTAGTTATTGATATTGAGCTAGTAATTCTTGATTGGGTCACATTGAATTTTATACTGATCAGTCAATTCAATACTATTTGAATCAAGTTCTTAAGATATTTGAATGCACATAAATTTCTTCAAATGAATGATGACATCATCATCATGCAATCGTCTTCACATAAGCAACATATTTTCACCTATTTGATAATTTATACATATATAAAACCAAACATAATAAATTTTAAATTAATAATTGATGGTGAATAAATTAGAACGTTCTTCAATGTCTAAAAATGTAGGAATTAAATAAATTTTTTTTTTGAATATAAACACTCTGCAAGCATTATATATATATATATATATATATATATATATATATATATATATATATATATATATATATATATATATATAACATAAAAATGGTCGTTGAATGTATTTACAATATGTATTTCAATTACTTAAACAACGTATTATTTTTAGTAAATTCATAAAGATACGATACCAAATTTAATAAACTTGAAACATCTAAATCCATTAACATGCAATTTTATTGGATGACTTTGGGGATGAAATAGAGGTTAGAATAGTATAATCATTGGTGCTAATTTGGATGTTGGCTAGTTCATGTTACTCTGTTAGTATCTTCGATTATTACAGGCTTAGAGCATACCTCGAAGTCCACTATTGCACACCTTTCCTAAGGGATGTTTAGTGACTACAAGCTCCAAATATTTGACTTACATCATTTCTCTCTAAGACATCGCAATAAAGTTTCAAAATGACACATGAGCTACTACATCAACTTCAATAAATATGCGAGTTTTTTAATTACTCTAGCTTGATTGCTACTCTATGATGAATATTCACCTTACTTTGATGAATAATGTCTTAGACTAGTCGAAGGGTTAAAGAATAGACGATATTTGAAAGCATTGTTGATGCGCAATAGGGAAGTGGCCTACTTAAAGTAAGATACATGGTAAATGTTTAAATCTCTTAAGATATTGAATTTAATTTTATCCATGGGCATTGCCAAAATCCTATTAATAAGACTTGCAAGGTTCCATAGAACAAAATAATAATAATAATAAACACTGGCGGAACCAAGTATTATTCGGGGGGGCAATTGCCCCCCCCTTAAATTTTTTTTTTTAATTACATAGATGGTCATTTTAGTACTTTGCCCCCTCTGAAAAAATGCTTTTGCCCCTTTTTTCCTCTTTTTTGCCCTAACAGCCCGCGACGGCCCTCTCGCCCTCTCATTATTTTTCTTCCTGAATCGCAAGGAGGCCGCACACTCTTCCCTCTTCTTCACGCCGCAGCAGGTAGAAGATGTAAGCAGGCCGAAGCTCCCTCGCAAGCAGGCCGAAGCTCCCTCGCAAGCGCCAAGCAGGCTGCAGCTCCCGTCCAAGCCCCAAGGAATCCTGATTGTGTGAGTTTTTCTTCTTGTTTCTGAATTTTTATTTTCAGATTTTTGTTTCTTCTCTCAAATTTCTTATTTTGATTGCTAAATCAAATGATTTAACTTTTCCTGCAAAAGAAACACAAGAGTTTTGGCTTTCCTGTATTTTTTTTTTGTATTTTCCTTTTGATCTGTTATGGAAAGAAGGTTCTTATTTCTTTGCTTATGTTCTAATGGTTCGATTCATCTCTCCGGTTCTAATGAACTACAAGTAGGGTTGCTAAATGCTAGATCATATAATATATAATGTGTAATATGAATTATGCTTATGTTCGTTAGCCCCCATTTTATGATTTCTATGTTTCATTTATTTGTTTTTGGTGCCCTAATGCCGGGAAATGGGGTTTATCTGAACTCTTTTGATGTTAAAGATAAAATTGGTAGGCTGTTCAGTTATGGTTTAATGTGCATTTTGACTATCATTTTTTTCGCTTGGAAGTATGTCTTTTTGCAGCTGAAATGCATTTTATTTTTCTATTTTTTTTTGCCCAAATTTATTATCTTTATTTAATTCCTTTGCTTTGTACATGACAATATCTCTTGAACTTTATAATATAAAAATTGATGAGCAGCTGGAGTGCATATTGTTTTCATATGCATATATAAATAACATATGGGATGAACTTTTCTACCCTACGGGGAATTTATTCTTCACCTATTTAGATTTGACTTTTTAAGGTTGTTTAATCATCTATTGGTTGTTTTTTTTTCAATGTTTGGTCAGATTGATATTGAACTTTTTTTTGTTTGATCTTACTAAAGAAGTGTCAACCACGTTAATATTAAATTTCACAGGATTTATCAAATCTATTTTTGATTCAAATGGAACGTTATCTAAAGAGGAAAGAACCTTTGGAGACTGATATCAACAGTCTTCCAGCTGATCCTGGAATTCGACCTTCAATTTGGTGTTACGATGTAAATGAAAGAGATAAAATTCGGAGAGCGTATCTATTGAAGGGAGCCCATCAACAAAAAAATCATCAATTCCCCCAAACAATATTTGGCAATCTTGCACGTAGATTTAATCCAAAATGGTTTGAGGAATATCCTGATTGGTTAGAATACAACGTGCAGAAAGATGCTGCTTTTTGTTTGTATTGCTACTTGTTCAAACCTCAAGATAAAACTATTACAGGACAGGGTGGGGGAGACTCATTTATTGGAGAAGGGTTCAGAAATTGGAAGAAGAAAGAAAAACTGTTAAGTCACGTTGGAGATCATAATAGTGCACATAATAAGGCTAGACACAAATGTGAAGATCTGATGAGCACAAAAGAACAAAGTCTTCCTGTTCTATGGTTGAGCAAAGATGAGAGAAATAGAAAAGATTATAGGGTTATGTTGACTGCTGCAGTTGATTGTGTATGATTTCTGTTGCGCCAAGAGTTATCATTGCGTGGTCATGATGAGTCTTCCGGATCAGAGAATCGAGGAAATTATTTGGAGCTATTTGATTTTCTTGGTAATCATAATGATGAAATTAAGAAAGTTTCATCTACATATTCATGCTCAAATTTGAAGTTAACTTCACCAAAGGTCCAAAAAGAAATTTGTTCTGCTGCAGCTGCAGAAACTTTGATATCAATCATGAAAGATATTGGTGACTCCTACTATGCCATTTTGGTGAATGAATCTCGTGATGTTTCTACAAAGGAACAACTGGCTGTTGCAGTGAGATATGTGGATAGTCTTGGGCAAGTTGTTGAAAGGTTTATAGGCATTAAACATGTCGCATCTACTAATGCTGTTGTCTTAAAAGAAGCCATGAAAGATATACTTGCTAAACACTCATTGAGCATACATAGGATTTGAGGTCAAGGATACGATGGAGCATCTAATATGCGTGGGGAGTTTCATGGTTTGAAGGCCTTAATACTTAATGATAATCCCCATGCATTCTATGTTCACTGCTTTGCTCATCAGCTTCAACTATGTTTAGTGGCTGTAGCTAAAAATCATTGGCATGCGAAGCATCTTTTTGAGATTACTTCAAGAATTGTTAATACAGTTGGAGCTTCATGTAAGAGGAGTGATGCTCTCAGAGCAATTCAACATGATAAAATAATGTTTCATTTGTCTAAAGGAGAGTTAAACAGTGGTAGAGGTTTGAACCAAGAGACAAGCTTACAACGAGTTGGTGACACCAGTCGGGGTTCACATTTTCATACATTAATTAGCTTGAAGAAAATGTATGCTTCAGTAATTGAAGTTCTTGAAATTATCAAAGAAGATGGGGTACATGATCAACAAGCTGTTGAAGCTAGTGTTCTGATAAATGCTATGGAATCTTTTGATTTTATCCTTGCTATGCACTTATTGATTGATATTTTAGGTGTCACCAATGAATTATCACAGGCCTTGCAAAGAAAAGATCAGGATATATTAAATGCAATGAAGTTAGTGCAAATCTCTAAACAACAATTACAGATGATGAGGGATAATGGATGGAATTCCTTATTGGAAGAAGTATCACGTTTTTGTAATGTTTTGAAGTTGATGTTCCTGTTATGAGTTCAACATTCAAAGCTCGTCGACGATCTGAACACAGAAATGATGATGCAACAAATTTACATCATTATCGAGTGGAATTCTTTTATACTATCATTGATATGCAACTTCAAGAGCTGAATAATAGATTCTCTAAATCCAGTACTGAATTGCTTCTTTGTATGTCATGTCTAAATCCAAATAACTCATTCTCTGCTTATAATAAGGAGAAATTAATTCGGCTTGCAGAACTATGTTCAGTTGATTTTTCTATTGTTGAACTTGTGGCTTTAGAGCACCAGCTATCGACATACATTCTTGATATGCGTTCAAGCGAGGAGTTCTCATCTTTGGACAATATTGCTGATCTAGCAAAACAATTTGTTAAGGCTAAAAAAGATATCGTGTACCCCTTAGTTCACCGGCTTCTTGTTTTAGCATTAACTTTGCCCGTTGCCACCGCTACAGTGGAGAGAGCATTTTCAGCAATGAAAATTGTTAAACATAGATTGCGCAGTAAAATGGGTGATGATTGGCTCAACGACTGTCTAGTTCCATATATTGAGAAAAAAGTATTTGATTTAGTTCCAAATGAAGTTGTAATGCAATATTATCAGAATATGCAAAATAGAATGCAAAGCTTGTAATTTTTATTGCAATATAATATCTTGTTTAAATTTTGTTATAAATATTTTTTTTTATCTTTTTATAATTTTGCCCCCCCCCCCCCCCCCCTAAGAATTAAGGCTGGTTCCGCCCCTGATAATAAAGAGAAGTCAAGTAAGCTTAAGTATAATAATAGTAATAAAAGAACAGATTCTTTATAGTGTAGTTTTGGAAATCTATTATGACCTAAAAATGCTCCAATATGATCATATGTTTGAAATTGTCATTTGAACATTTATATATAATGTTTTTGAGACTATAGAAAGAGCAACAGATAAACATTTTAAAGAATGAGTAAAATATTTCAAAAGATCTTTTTTATATACAAATCAATATAGAGTTGAACATTAATAATTATATGTGGACACCCTTCTTAGTATGTCCTCATTCGAGGTCGTCAGCCTGATAGGTTACATGAAGATGTCATCGACAGTGTGGGTGAGGTCCCCAACCACGTGGATGAATTCGCCTACTTTTTATTGAAATAGTAATCTTCGCTGGATGTGTGCGAGTATTAATTGATCTAGAGCGAGTAATTCCTGATTGGGTCACATTGACTTTTATATTGATCAATCAATTCAATCATACTTGAATCAAGTTCTTAAGATATTTGATTGCACATAAATTTCTTCAAATAAATGATGACATCAGCATCATGAAATCATCTTAATATAAGCAACATATTTTCACCTATTTGATAATTTTGTTCTAAAAATAAAAAATAAAAAAACCAAACATATTAAATTTTAACTTAATAATTGATAGTGAATAAATTAGAACGTTCTTAAATGCCTAAAAATGTAGGAATGAAATGATTTTTCATTATTTTTGAATAGAAATACTCTGCAACCATTGAGAATATATATATTACGTAAAAATGGTACGTTGAATGTATTTACAATATATATTTCAATTACTTAAACAACGTATTATTATTAATAATTCATAAATATACGATACTAAATTTAATAAACTGGAAACATCTAAATCCATTAACATGCAGTTTTATTGGATGACTTTGAGGATGAAATAGTGGTTAGAATAGTATATTCATTGGTGCTGATTTGGATGTTGGCCAGTTCATGTTACTCTGTCAGTGTCTTCGACTATTATAGTCTTAGAGCATACATAGATGATCACTATTGCACACCTTGACTGAGGGATGTTTAGTGACTACAAGCTCCAAATATTTGACTAACATTATTTCTCCCTAAAACATCAAAATAAAGT
The DNA here is from genome assembly GCA_016618105.1 of Dendrobium huoshanense. Taxonomy (NCBI): domain Eukaryota; kingdom Viridiplantae; phylum Streptophyta; class Magnoliopsida; order Asparagales; family Orchidaceae; genus Dendrobium; species Dendrobium huoshanense. Next base: position 2,591,851 of record CM028349.1, on the reverse strand, counting down.
TTCTAAATGACTCATGAGCTACTACATCAACTTCAATAAACTTGTGAGTTTTTTAATTACTTTAGGGTGATTGCTACTCTATGATGAATATCCACTTAACTTTGATAAATAATGTTCTATAATAGTGGATGGAGTGAGAACCATCTCAAAGATGAATCTTTAAAGGGGGTGAAGGATATACGATATTTCAAAGCGTTGTTGATGCCCAATAGGGAAGTAGCCCACTTAAAATAAGATAGATGGTAAATGTTTAAATCTCTTAATTAGATATTGAATTTAATTTTATCCATGGGCCAATGCCATAATGCTATCAATAAGACTTGCAAGGTTCCATAGAACAAAATAATAATAATAATAATAAAGAGAAGGTTGAATAAGATTAAGTATAATAACAGTAATAAAAGAAGGAATTTTTAGAGTGAAGTTTTGGAAATCTATTATGGTCTGAAAATGCTCCAAAATGATATTGTGTTTGAAATTGTCATTTGAATATTTATTTATAAGGTTTTTAAGACTATAGAAAGAGTAACACAAACATTTTAAGATAATAAATTTGAACTTAATAATTGATGGTGAATAAATTAGAACGTTTTTCAATGTTTGAAAACGTTAGAACAAAATATTTTTCCTTTATTTTCGAATAGAAAGATCTGCAGCCATTAAGAACATATATAACATAAAAAAAAGTAACATTAGAAATGAAAGGAGTTCAACGCCACTTTCAAGAAATATTTAGCATTAAATACATATTTTCAGAAATTAAACAACCTTCGCCTAATATATTAATTTCTAAAAAAACCATTTTTCATGTTTTTTAAAATATAAAATATACATATATTTAAAACGTTAAAAGTAAATTAAAAATAGTTATGTATATATACACAAAATAAAATAATCCTTTAGATATTTCATTGATATAGAAATAAATAATTTGAACTAAAATTATAGAAATAAATTTTTTACAATTTATAATTATGAAATGCTTGTTGCTAAAAATTGAAAAATTAATAAAATGTTAAAAGGAAAATGCAAATTTAATCATTATTTTGATTTCTTTTTCTTATTCAGAAAATGAAAGATGAAGTTGAACGCATTTACAATAAATACTTTAATTACTTTAAACAACGTATTACTAAAAAATTAATTATTTAATAAAGATATGATACTAAATTTAATAAACTGAAAACATCTAAATCCATTATTAATATGCAGTTTTAAAAATCCCTAAGAGCCGTTTCTCGTTGTTTCTACGTCCACTCTTAAAAGCCCCATAGAGACAGAGAGAGATAGCCATTCCTATAAATTTCACAAGCCATCCCTCTCTCACTCCATCAAAAAAGAAGAAGAAAAAGCAATGGCAAATTACCTGATCACTGTGGTCGCCCTCCTCGGCCTGCTCTCCGGCACAGCTTTGGCCAATATCCCATGGAATCGGTATTTCCATGTTCCAACAAGCCCGTTCGGTAGAGACTTGGCCCGGATTCCTGACCCGCCCGCTCGAGTCATAAGAGGCATTCCTCCGAAGGAACCATTCAATCCATATGAACGTGTTTACAGATGCTGGGGATATTTGGGCAAGCCCGAAGCTGTTGGTTGGGTCAAGCTTTTCTTTATAAATGGTACGTTGCCCGGCCGGGCTGTTTGTCAGGGGGTGCTGAATGTTCATAAGGATTGCTGGCCTGATATGTTTAAGATTTGGTGGTTTACGAATTATAAAAGAATTAATCATCTCCGTCATCATTGCCGTAGTTTGATTTGGAAGTGAAGACTGCCGTAAAGCGGGAGGTTTTAATAAGAATTGAAGGCTTCAGATGTAATAGTTAGTGACTGCAAAAAAACAAAAGGGCTGATATGTAATAATTTCAGTGAAATTTATATTTATGAAATAAAATATAAGTCTTTAATTATTTTCTTAACTTATGTACTATATTGGATTCATGTCTTAATGAAACAAATTAAATGTTTAATCGCAACAAATAAGAAGCGCTTTTTATTTATTATTTATTTATTTATGATATTTGAATTATTTAAAATTTTTTAATGATAATTTCTAAAGGGAAATTTTCTTAAAGAATATTTAAAAACATGGAAAACAATTAAATGGCTATTTTTACTATTATACAAATAATAAAAAAATGTCGAGAACAAAACCTTAATTTCTTTGCTTTGTTTAAAAATATTTGATATTGGATATTGAATGATATTATATTTCATCTAAAATAGGATGCGCTACATCATCCACCACACGTAAAAAATGATAACGTGAAACGTCCTAATTCGTCTCCGAACGATATCTAGTGACTACGTACTAATTTCTCCTCCTTATGACTGCAGGCAAAGATAGAAACGTTTTTTGTTGTTGTTAAAACAATAAAATGTTCATTTAGTACTAAATATAATCAAAACTAGAGCATTAAAAAAAAAATCCTGTGTGGGTTGCCTTCGAGAAATATGATAAAAGAAATTCAAATTACAGGCGTAAGTGAGTTAAGTCGACTGGTAAGCAAGGTTGGGCTCCACACAATAAATGGTTCGTGAGTTGTGAACTGAGTTTGATGAGCTAACAAGCTAAACTTGAACTAGCCGTGACTCGACTTGTTAGTTCATTCTTTGGCTTGTTTAAAATAATTAATATAAAATGCACTTAAAAATATTAGCATTCATGATTTTAAGTACAAAATTATTTAAGTATTTAAAATTACATTTATTTTCTTATATTAAGTGGTATAAAATTTTTTTCCTCCTAATTTCTTATTCTTTTTTTCTCATTTTATTATAATAATTAATTGATTCATATTTATTTTCTCACTTTAATGCATAATAAACGAGTCGGCTCGAACATGTAGAATAAAGCTTGAGCACGCGGTTGGACTTGATTAAATAATCAAGCTCAAGCCCAAATCGGGAGTGACTCAAGCTCGACTTGACTAATTTATACCACTATTCAAATAATAAGTATATGAACTTGGGGAAAACAGGGTGCATTTAAGACTTACTACCACGTGTTTGAGCCAACGATGCATTGGGCTTATTTTATGAATTGGATGGTATGCCACTCGGCCTTCAAACTGAGCTGGAAATAGATCGGCAAGCTTCGCTGGTACTTCACTTCGACGAAGAACATTGGTTTCATCATCGTCGTCCGGCAATGTGAGTTCCACCCTCCGATACATTTTTTCTAGGCAATCCATAAAGATGTAGCAATCTTCAATAGGATGACAGATTACCCGATGATATATGTAATAATTTGGATCACCAATATGCAATTGCCCCCCCCCCCCCCCCCCCCCCCCCCCCCCCCCAGCAATACATAATTCCACCCTTGACTTCACCACTATGTCGAGCATGTCCTAAAATGTGATACTAGTGGTAATGCATAAGAATTGTTGCATCTTATCATCGATATTTTCCATTAACAATTGCACGACATGTTCTTCTTCCAGCTCTTGCTCACATTTCATACTTAAATTGTGCTAGTGAGTTATGTATTTCGTAACTAACTCGTCCTTTTCTACTTGTCTAAGGCGAGGTCAGTGATGGTTATCTTCTAGGTCGTAATGGTGAACCTCTTCACGAACATTGCTTCTAATAATGCGAACGTATTCATGGTAAATTTGTTCGTCGACATATGCTCATAATCAAACTGCATATACTTTTCAATCATCATCATTTGCAGGATTCCACTTGCTTGTTTGTATATTGATATTGACTATAAAGATTTTATTGTATTCATCATATATCCTTGTAGTCATCGCAATTATCTCAAGTCAATCAATTCCATGAATTTTTGTTATCATCTGTGAGTGAGTGGCACGTGTAAGTTCTTTAATTTTTTTATTTACATATTAGGGCCATTAATTAGCTTTTGTATTTTAATGTGAGTGTGCATTCATTAATCGATAGTCTGATTTCCTGCTACATAGTTCAACTTCTTTGTCGTTCATACAAGTATGTAGTGGTTCATTTTTTGTTCAAATTAGATCCTCTGTTCAACAAATTTTTGAAATCCTTTCGGTGTCTCCCCCATTTAGGTGAAATCCAAAAGTCGGGCCTTCCCCTCCATGTTACGAGAGTTCTTTAGGTAGGTGTCGGTCGACACCATGACCATCTTTTTTTCAATCCCCACCACGCTATGAGAGTGCTTAAGGGTCTTTGAGGCACCTGTTTGAAAACACACAATTTCTTTCCCCACCGTGCTACAAGAGCGCCTAAGGATACTTATAAGTTCTCCCGCCATGCTACGAGAGCATATACAAGGCCTACCCGTTTTGTTGTAAGCCTCAGGTCGGACTTTCTCCTATCGTGCTATGAGAATGCATATAGGGGGTCCTCCAACTCGCTGGAAACATCGAAAGCAGGTTTTCAAGTTTTAGAAGTTATACAAATAATAAAAAAATGTCGAGAACAAAACCTTAATTACTTTGCTTTGTTTAAAAATATTTGATATTGGATATTGAATGATATTATATTTCATCTAAAATAATATGCTAATAATGTAACGCATCCTAATTCCCCTCCGGACGATATCTGGTGACTGTACGTACTAATTTCTTCTCTTTATGACTGCAGGCAAAGAGAGACGTTTTTTTGTTGTTAAAACAATAAAATGTTAATTTAGTACTAAATAGAATCAAAACTAGAGCTTTTTTTTTAAAAAAAAAAAATTTCCTGTGTTGGTTGCCTTTGAGAAATATGATAAAAGCAATTCAAATTACAGACGTAAGTGAGTTAAGTCGACTGGTAAGCAAGGTTGGGCTCCACACAATAAATGGTTCGTGAGTTGTGAACTGAGTTTGATGAGCTAACAAGCTAAACTTGAACTAGCCGTGACTCGACTTGTTAGTTCATTCTTTGGCTTGTTTAAAATAATTAATATAACATGCACTTAAAAATATTAGCATTTATGATTTTAAGTACAAAATTATTTAAATATTTAAAATTACATTTATTTTCTTATATTAAGTGGTATACAATTTTTTCCTCCTAATTTCTTATTCTTTTTTCTCATTTTATTATAATAATTAATTAATTCATATTTATTTTCTCACTTTAATGCATAATAAATGAGTTTGCTCGAACATGTAGAATAAAGTTTGAGCACACGCTTGGACTTGATTAAATAATCAAGCTCAAGCCCAAATCGGGAGTGACTCAAGCTCGACTTGACTACTTTATACCTCTAATTCAAATAATACTTATATGACCTCGAGGAAAACAGGGTGCATTTAAGACTTACTATCACGTGTTTGAGCGAACGATGCATTGGGCTTTTTTTTTTTTGAATTGGATGGTATGCCACTCGGCCTTCGAACTGAGCTGGAAATAGATAGGCAGGCTTCGCTGGTACTTCTACTTCGACGGAGAACATTGGTTTCTTCATTGTCATCCGACAATGCGAGTTCTTCCCTCCGATACATTTTTTCTAGCCAATCCTTAAAGATGTAATAATCTTCAATAGAATGACAAATTACCCGATGATATATGTAATAATTTGGGTCACCAGTATGTTTCGACTCATCGGGCCTCTTGCACTCTGGTAGTTCTAGATCAGCTTTCAACGTTTGTCGAAATAATTTAGTGATACTCTCAATCTTAAATGAATATTCTTTATTCTTTTGCTCTTGAGGGATGGGAACGTTCGATCACTAGTTCACATTATTTTCCTTGGGCGTTCTCCTCCACCCTGAAGAGTTCGTGGCTCATCATTCCCCCCAAGTATCAGCTTCTGCTAAGCCATGGCTTATCCTTGTACTACATCGGTTGTTTGCCATTGTCTACGTTGTAAACCATTTATTTTCTAATTTGGCTTGAAAGAGATATGGAGTAGGCTTCACCCTTTTTAGCATCCAAGGTTTTAGTCTTCTTAGGCTTATCAGAGCAGCCTTTTGATCTTGATAAGTTCAGCTTTTCGAACATCATTCAGGGGCGGAACCATCATTAATTCTGAGGGGATAAGAGACAAATTCATTTTTTTTTGCAGGGGAGGGGGGAATTGTCCCCCTTAACAGTACATAATTCTGCCCTTGACTTCACCACTCTGTCAAGAAGGTCCTGAAATGTGATAATGGTGGTAATGCATAAGAATTGTTGCATCTTATCATCGATATTTTCCATTAACAATTGCACGACATATTTTTATTCCAGCTCTTGCTCACATTTCATACTTAAATTGTGCTTGTGAGTTATGTATTTGGTAACTAACTCGTCCTTTTCTACTTGTCTAAGGTGAGGTCAATGATGGTTATCTTCTCGGTCGTAATGGTGAACCTCTTCACGAACATTGCTTCTAACACTGCGAACGTCTTCACATAATCATTTGGCAATTCAGCGTAGCATTCGAAAGTAGCCGCGTTAAATTGTTAACGTCTTCATTGCCTCCTGTATTCCTACATGTGGCTTTGAATTGTGCCAAGTGATATATGGGGTTGTTATTACTATTAAAGGTATTAAACTTTATGACATAGTACCCTTTCGGGTATGACACTTGGCCATATTCTATGGGATACGGGTGACCCTTGCCTATAAATTTCTCCATCTGATCAACATTTAGAGTACCCTTTATCTTTTTAGTAATTATTCCCTCCAGCTACATAGTAGTCACATACTTGGAGGTACTTACTCTATTCTACACGGTAGGCTGGTGGATGACGTTATGAACCTCATAACCAGATTAGTGGTATTTAACACTCCTAAGACTTGAGGCACTTGAAGATTTTGAGGATCACCCGGAGGAGTGGGTGCAGGGCTTGCAATAGCAGTTCTTTGCATCATCTACATTATTGCTATCATTTGGGCCATCATCTCAGTCATATTCTCATTCAGATAAGAGATTTTTCTATCATTAGCCCTTATTTGTTATTTCATCTGTCCCTGCATGCCTGTGAGCGTGACATTTTCGGCATCGAGAGGATTCTCCTCGGCCTCTTCTTCTTCCCCTTTTGAGGAGTGGCCACCTTTTCCAGCGATGGACCAAACCTCCCAATGGTGTCGGTGTATTTATCTAGGTGGTGGATGCCAATCGTCTCCATCTTCATTATAATCATAATAGGCCTCATTGTCAACACTGACATGCCTTACCATGTAGATTACTTTAACGTTCATGGTGTCGTCTATATCTTCCGCCTCCTCTTCTTGGACTTGGATCTCAGAGCAGGGCACCACTAGATTTCTGGCTCTTAATTTGGCAAGAAGATTTCTTCAAACCGCATGATTCGGTCGATGTTGGACACCTCCTTGGATGGGGTCAGTGAGCGATGAGATCCCCTGGAGGATTCTCAAGGGTGTCGGTAGTCGAGGCGACTATCATCATGGGTCTTTTTTGGAACCTACTTGTGAAAGCTGTTTTTCATTCCAGGTTCGTCCGGACAAAGTTGGATCATCCGGGACGATTGGTACAGGTTGTAAAGGAATTTTTGGACAGAGAAGTTCATCCCAGGACGAACTGGGGTTCGTTTGGACGAAATTTTTCCAGAGAGAAACTCGTCCAGGTACGATTACTATACACGTCTGAACGAATTTTGTCCAGAGGGAAAATCATCCCGGGATGATTTGCGATCGTTCGGGACGATCTGGTTGGATATAAATATGTAAATGAGATATTTTGAAGAGAGAAAAAGGTGGGAGAGAGAAAATCGAAGGAAAAAGAAAGAAAAGTGATTTTTGGGCGACTTCTGTCCGTTTTCATCCGTAGCTGTAGTTGAGAAAGTTGACCGACTCGAGGTAAGACACATTCCGCCTTTCTCAATTTTCAGAAATGAGAATTTTGACGACTTTTCTATTTCGGATTTTGTTTCCGTTAGCGAATAATTGATTCTATTTTGTACTGATAAAGGTTTTACCACGTAACTTTTAGTATGTTTCTGAGATGATAATTGTGCACGTTTTGAGTATTTTATGGAATATTTTTACCAGGTATTTTAAATTCTGCGGAGTTTTGATCGAATAACAATTTTTCTGGATGTTTGAATTTACTGTTTCAGTACAATGAAAGTCTTAGAATGATGTTGTGTACTATCTGTGGTAATTTGGTAAATTTCTGAATCTGTGAATTTTGTGGAAATTCCGTATACTGCCGTTATGCTGCTGACGATTTTCTAACGTAATCCGATTTTCTGATTTGAATGAATTGTTGTGCTGTGATATCAAAAGTGAGTTATAAGGGGCCGAAATTCTTTGGGATTCCGTTGTCTGGGTCCGAGAAATCTGAAAATTTGAGAATAAGTTCTGTTCTGAAAATTTCGTATATCTGTTCTGTTCTAGTGCTACAAGCACAAAGGGAGACATAAGAAGCCATAATCTGTTGAGATTCTGATAGTATCAGGAGAGGGAGGCATAAGGGGCCAGAATCTGTAGAGATTCTGTAAGGGTTTGGGAATCTGAAATCTGATATGTGATCTAATGTTGAAATGTAATTTTATCTGATTTGAAATCTGTTATGTACGATTCTGTTGTTCTGTACGATTCTGTTTGTTCTGTACAATTCTGTTCGCTCTGTACAATTTCTGTTTATGAAGTGAATCCCATTTTTATATATCAGTGATTTGACTTCTATTTAAGCAAGTGTCTGTATTCTGATGACTATATAATTTCTATATGATTTCTGTATGGCTAATGGAATATCTGCTTCTGATGTATTTTCTGATGTGAATTTCTGGAGATTTGGATTGGTGAGTGTAGTATTGCTGAGCTGTTAGCTCATTCTTATTTTCTGCGTGGCTTTCAGGTTCTAGGAAAGGGAAGGAAGTCTGGGACTAGAAGTTCTGTGTCTGATCAGTTATTAGGTATTTTGTACTTTTGATTTTTGTACAGTAATGACTTTTCTATTTTGTTCTTTCTGTCTGTAAGTCATGAACTGTATTGTACATGATTATTTTGATGAAAGAAATATAGATGAACTGTTCTGTATATTTGGAAGTCTATAGCAGCTCTGTGTTTTTGTTTGTTTTTACATTTGGAAGAAAGTTCTGAAACAAGTCCCAAAACTAGATCCTGGATTTCAAGTTTCAAGTTCCGTCGCGACCCGATGCGAGCGGGATTCGTTTCGATCGGGTTGGGTTGTGACACCACTTATGACGTTGCTTGTAAGTTGGGGATGATCTTTAGGAAGCTGCACCGTATGTCACACCCAAGTCGACTCTTATTTCTTTTCCTTCTTTTATATAAGGCTTTAACCTTCATATTTGTTTAGCTCTCCATTGGGGCCTTTCAATAGTGAATTTATGAACCCGTAGTTCATGTGTCACACCCCGATATTCACAGGGTGGAACCTATCTTTACTCTTTCCTTTCTACCACAATGGGCGGTAGCCTTTCCCTTTTAGACCCCTCTATAAGAGGTTGTTGGGATTTCTTCTTCATGAGCTCCCTCTCTGTCTTTAAGACCTAATATCTCGGGTAGATAGGGTCTCGTGCTCCCTTCTGAGGGACTGGGGCTTCATGCCACTACTTCCAAAATTTTTTTTTTTAGCCACCGGAGGAGCTGATACTCTTCACCCACCTTAAATTTGAAAACCTTTTTCGATTGGGGATACTGACTTCAGGATCTTGAGTAGGCAGGTTTGATGGGTACACAGTAAAAAAATGTTGAGCTCAGAGCTCAACATTTTTCTTCCTCCTTTGTATTCTTGTTGTTGACCTCATTTTTGTATGAGGTCTTTATAAGATCTTAAAATCAAATTCAAATCATTTCAAGCTTCAAACCTATTCAAACTTTAATCCAATCCAAATAAGAATCCAAATTTCAATCCGGCCCTTGATCTTATCTTTGATCTAGCTCTAAAATGATTATAAATGACTTGGATAATTCAATATCACACTTCCAAAATCAAAAGCCAATTCAAATCCATAAATTCAAACTCAAACTCAAGGCCAAAGGTCCAAGTCTTGAAAGTCTTTTCCAATGAATTTTCAAACACTTCAAAACCAAGTCAAAAGATCTCTGATTCAGAGTCTATCACTTGCAAAGTGATAAGACATGTCTCCGGAGGCATCCCTCCAAATTTGAGCCTATTCTGAGGTCTCTAACCCAAGAAAATAAATCAAAATTCAAAGGCTGTAAAACCTTCAAATATTTACAATCTATGCCACTAGACCTTCTATCCAGTGGATTTTGACCCTGGAGCTTTCTACAAATCTTCCAATCACTTCCAGACCATCAATCCTGTCATGTTAAACAATAAACTACATTTTGTTGGATTCATTTCAGCCTCCAGTGGACATGAGGTCAAAATGGCCAAAATACCCTTTTGGGGTATGAATAGTTATTTTGGATCAAATGAGTTCCAAATCAAATGCAACCACCTCCAATAAGTTTCAAATATCAAACCAGACCTGTTAGACACAAACCTAGACCCTAGGTCAACCAGATTGACCAAGTCAACATAGGTTGACCAAACAAGCTCTTATGGGTCAAAATAGGCATTTTGACTGATTTGACCTCCCTAGACCTGGGAACCACCTCCAATGGTCTCCAAATGTCATTTCAAATTGATTGAACCCATTTCCAAACCCTGAACCCACCTGGTTGACCCAGTCAACCTAGGTTGACCCAAATACCCCCATTTAACATATTAAACCCTTTTCAAGCTTCAAATCAACTCCAAACTATGGCTTAACCATGCCTTAAACCTTGGCCAATCAAATCCAGTTAAAGTTGACCAAGTCAACGCTTTAATTTTGGTCAAATCACCTTAAAAAATTCTTTCAAATTTCAACCATTTGGTCCTAAGTCATTAGGACCCTTCCAAATCATCTTAAGGTATTCTTTCATGAATCGTTGCCATCCTGTGGCATGTTGACTGGTCAAATAGTCAATATGAGCAATAGGAATGGTCAAAGAGGGTCAAATCTCTCCTTAAGTTTAATATACTCCATTTAGACTCCCTCCAATTTATCAATCCAACATTAAGGACTCCCCTTGACTGCCACCTCACCAATATTTGACTGATTGACCAGTCAAACAGTCAACATGAGGTTTTAAATGGACCAAAGGTAATTAAATAAATCCCTTAAGCTAATCCATTCTAGCTAAAATCACTTCAGCAGCTCTAGTATTCTCTGGAAGCTTCCTAGAGCCCTCCACAGCCATTAGATCAGAATCAAATGGCTTGAATCAAACCCTTGAGCTCATGTGACACAAAATAGACTTTCCACCTAGGATGTCCTTTTGTCCTTTGATCCACCTGCTCTTAACAACCTCCAGGCCACTTGGCAGCAATCCAGCAACCAACCAAGTGGATCCCAGCTGTCCATTCATTCCAGGGACGTTTGAATAGAGGAAAATGCCCTAATGAGCCATTCATTCGAATCCTAGCCTTCTCTCTCTATTCCCAGCCCCTCAAACCCAGCCTCCCGTTCCTTTGAGTTCCCCAGAGACTCTTACCCACTTCCAAGATCAAATCAAGCCGGTCAAAGCGGTGGCTGACGATCTTCCGTCGAAGCCCAGCTCAATCCGTTCAACGAGCTTTACTGTTCGATACAGGCGATACTAGTTCGTGCAGTCTTCTACAAATTGGAGCGTGGACAATCTACAACTGCAACCGAATCATTTTCCCGTAAATCCAACGATAAAAATCCTTGAAAACTCTTGCCCTATGTCACAGTAGATAGGGTAAATTAGCTTTTTATAAAGCTCATTTTAAGCTAAGTAAAATAGTCCCCACTATTTCTGTTCATTTAGGCTTTATAGGTTTAAAATTTCAAATGATTTGGTGCACCCGATCGAACAAACGAGCCATAAAACGCTTCTTGGGACGCTATCGTCGCCGGGTTCATTTTATTTTAATGTTTCCAAAAAATTAAACTATTTTTAATTTTAATTTAAAATTATAATTAATTTAAAATTATAATTAATTTAAAATATTAATTGCATTCTAAATATTTGATTATTTTAGATTAATAATCAATTAACATTTATTAAATATTAAATTTAACTCAAATCATTTCAAGAAGTTAAAATTTAATATTGTGTTAATATAATCAGAAAATATTTTTATTTAAATACTTAGTTTTAAAATAAAGTTAATTTAAAATACATTATATATCTTTTAATTAGTTTTAAAATACTTAAATGTTTAATCAACATTTAATTAAACTTAAAGTTAAATAATTTCAAAGTTATTAAATGAAATTTATCTTAGAAATTTCAGGACCATTTAAAAATTAATTTAATTCAATTTAAAAATTATTTAAATATTTAGTTAATTTTAAATTACTTTAAATTCATTTAATTATTTTAAAACTTCAAAAATTAATTAAAAATTTAATTTAATTCATAAAAATTCAAATAACATATCAAAATTCTCAGAAAATTGAGAATTTTAATTTAAAATTATTTTCAATACTTAAAAATTTAATTTATTTTAATTAATTTGAATTATTTGAATATTTTAATATTTAAATTATATTTAATTGAATATTATATTAAATATTTTGAAACTTAAATTTTATTTTCAAATAACTAAAAAAAAAAATTCAACGGATCTCTCATTAATGTTTTAAAATAATTTTGATTATATTTCAATTATTTTATTTTAAAATTTATATTTATGTATATAGATTTATACTTATGTATATGTGTATTCTTATTTTAAAATCTATTTTAAAATTATATGCATTTTAAACCTTTGAGAGATCCATTGAAACTTTATGCATGGATTAAGTCTATTTGAATAGAATTAGTGGGGAATGATAGTTAATTAATGGACATTTACTTTGGTAAGTGTTCATTGATTAACTCTTTAATTATTTAACTTATGTTTAGTCTTTGCATGTTTAGGTTATGCATACACCACCAAGCCTAGGCTCTCCTAGTTTTAAGGACTTGATTGTGTTGCTATGTTTATTTTCTTACATGTTGTCCAAGGGTTAGTAAACTTTGATTACCATCCTACAACTTAGTGACATTTAGGAACAATAATTAAGGTGTGTCTTAACCAACTTAGCCAAACTTATGTGAACTATATACCATCCCTTTTGGGATGAAACTCAAAATTAGAAAACTAGTGTCATGTACCCAATGATCAAATTTATCTTGATTTGACATTAATTGACCTTCAAACAACTAGTAAATTTAGGTGACCATTCAATAAATCCAAATAAATCAAATAAAATGCATAAAAATCTAAAATAAATCTCAAATCATTCTAACTAATTCTAAAACGTATGTTCAATCTTTTAAAATAAGAATACAAATTCAAACTGCATTAAATCATAATTAAAACTAAATCAACCCTCAAATAAGCCATTAAAACTTCTAAAAATTCTAATAAATCAAATTTAAACCCAAAAAATACAAACAACCCCTCTAACTGACTAGTTTTGAATCCTTAACCAATGAAAAATAAAATCAAATTGATTTGACAGCAGATTAAAGCTTAATTTAATTTTAAGTTAACTTTAATAAATTGATTTAATTAATTAATAATAATTAAAAACTCCAATAAATTCCCAAACACTTGGGAATCTCTCCTTAGGTCAATCCCGGCCTTTGGAGCTGATTTCAAGGAGTTGGGAACTCATTTGGAACAAAACCATAAAAACCCCTTAATTAAATAACTTTGAAAATTCTAATAAATACTCAAACATTGAAAAATCATAACTAATTCAATAAAAATCCAAATCAGTCAAACTCAATTGCATTCAACTCATAATAATGTCTAATATTTATTAAAAATATTGAAATTCCAGAAAAGTATTAAATCTAAAAAGTTAAGAGATCGGTCAACCTCAGATTAAAACTTCAAACCTTCACAATAAAATACAGAAAAATCCAATTTTAGCGTACTTACTGTCTAATTGATCGTATTAAGGTATACTATTTTAATAAAATATTAGCTTTTCCAAAAACACTTTTAATTTAAAACTCAATTTTCAACCCCTTAATTAAATGATTAAATAATCAAAAAAAAAAATCATAAAACTCAAAATCACTCTAAAACTCCAAAAAATATTTAGTTAATGATTAAAACACTCAACAAATATTTTAAAACACAACAACCATCCTAAAGATGAAGTTTATTGGATGGACTACTCCGGACTGCGGGGCTACGTGTCCTAAGGAGGCTTGTTCCTCGAGCCTAGTGGCACAACACCACAAATGGATTTTAAGGGGTGTTAAACCTTAAAATAGATTAATCACTAATTACTTAACCTTTTAAAATCTCTAACTCAACCATATTGATCTAGTTTATCGGCTGGACTACTCCGGGCTACGGGGCTACATGTCCTAAGGAGGCTTTGTTCCTCGAACCTGGTGGCACAATGCCACGAAATGATTAATGGCAAACTTAAATTAATTAAACTTTAAAAACAAGTAATCAACCAATGTTAATTAAAATTCATTAACTCTTAAGCATTAATCAACTTAATACTTAATCATATCGAGTACCACTGTGTAACCTAGGCCTACGAGGCTATTAGCTTAGCCCCAAGGAAGGTAAAATAAAGTTCACGACCCCGGTGAGTAACAAATGTGGTATTCAATCAATAATTAAAATCAACCTCAGAATTAATTTCAAATCATTAAAAAATTCTAAATATTATAATAAAATTCAATAAAAATTAAATTAAATTTTGATTCATTTAAACTAAGTTAATTTGATAATTTGATTGATTAAAATTTATTTTAATCAATCAAATTTGATTATTAATTTAGATTAAATGAATTAAGGTTTCTATGTCTAAAGCTTGATTACTTTTGGAGGGCTTCAGGCTAAGCCAACTGTTTAAATATATAAATCCTCATACGAGGATTTTCAATGACATTGATAATAGTAACTTGCGACTCTGATAGTTAAATGAGGCGTGGAGCAATTTCAGTAGAGCAAGGCCTCCTTGATGGCCCTTCGGAATCTATGCCATACATAGGGACGACATCAACTCTTATAGTACCTGTGGAGAATTATAGTCAACAAAACTGGATGTTGGCTCCAATGTTCCCAGTATTATTGAACACATTTGCCAACTAGATACTGGCACCACGTCCTAGATGGATGGTGAAAGAAGTGTTATGAAGATCACCGATACAAATGAAAGGTAATGATTAGTAATCATCATATGATACATAACCCCACACTTTCAAAATACATAGATTATACAAAACAAAGTAACACTAGCAAGGAATTAAAATAAATTTTAAACCCTACTTAGAAAATTATTTTGATGAGTTTGTTGAATGATCATACTAGGATATTGAAGATTTTAACTCATTAAATATTCATTTTGAAAAGTCAAGAATTCTTAACTCGTATTAATTTAGCTACTACTAAAGCACTTAGACGACTAGCTAAAGATGAAAAGAAAAATCAAACCCCAACATAGTCGCAAGAAATCACTAGGCTCCAAAAATTCACATTCTGGCCTCCCCTGCCTTCAGGAGAGTTTTAACGAATTAATTCATGGGGTAAATTTTTAGAAGGAAGATTTGGTTTGTAGGTAAGTCACAACTTAGAGATTTGACCCTCATTTTGCGAGGACTTTATGAAATGAGTTTTGGTTTCCTGTAGACGTAAGCCCATATGCTTAATTACCCCTCATGATAATGAGAGAGAACCTTTGATTAAGGCTGGTTGTCTAATAGATATATAGAAATACATGTTATATGGTGTATATTAACAGCATGGGTTTAGGTGTTTGAAAGTTTAATATTTAAAATTAAAAATTTTACCATCTTGCACTTAAGGTGGATCATGGGGGAATGAATGATGAGCCCGATCAAGATCCCATGATTCTATCATCCTGGGTCATCATGGTCCCTAGTCTACTTAGTTAGAGGAGGTAGTCGACCTAACCTGATAGAAAGATCATTCTCGGTAACCAGGGTTGTGTCGTCCAAGGGTGCCTTATAGACTTGGGGTAGATGTTTGTCTAAGGGGATAAATTTGAATCCAAATTAGATGCTAGAGGGCTTTGTGCCCTATCAATCATATCCTATTGATTCATATTTCAAGAATTTAGTTCCATTGGGGAGCATACTGGCTCTAGTCATGACCCTAATTTAGTGGTGTCATTTGGCAGCAAATAGCCCGGTTTAGAGGGCCCCGATCATAACTATTTAACTATGGTGCAATTTGGTTGCAAATCGCTGGTTAGAGGACTTGTGGCATGCCCTTATTGGCAAAAAACTATTTGAGAATGAATTCTAGTGATATTATCGACCAAACATTAGCTCTTTTTGAGCAGAAGTGATGTTTAAATTTTTCTACCTCAGCAAATTATTGCGAAAGATGGACGGATTTTACTTTAAGTGTTTGATGATTCATTTCAATTTTAGATACTTGATTTTTGAAATTTTTTTAAAATTTTGAATTTTCATAGGCATTTTGGTGGCATTTGAAATATTTGGAGTTAACCTCTATGATTGAGATCTACATCCAACACGATCATCATCGGGGATCTAAGTAATTTAAATGTTTATCATTTGAATTCTGTCAATTTTGTTCGCCCAATGACAAAAGATCAAGTTAATGCGGGTTTCATGCCTTTAGTAGTGGACATTTCCTTTAATAGACCTTGAAGGCCTAATATGAACTATAAAACAAAATATCTTGGTTGATACTGGGACTATATATTTATTTAACGGTTCGAACCGTGACGACTCCTATCCATTCACATAGAATGATCGAGCTTAGATTTAAGTTCATTTCTAGACCTGCGCGGTATCCCCAGTCATGACATGTATACCCATAACACACTTTTCGGGGCCCATGCGGGTATTTAGAGGGAATTTTTGTAATTATCTATTAGACATTGTCGACTCTGTCTAATTGCTGATAGAGGACCGAGTTCCTTACCGGCTTTGTTCCTTTAATAGTGGATTTTCATATTTATAAGCCATAAATGCCTAATATGAACTAAAATGAATATCTTGGTCATCACCATGCAAATGTTACAACACCACTAACGAATATTCTACTACTTTGTGTAGATATTTGTATATGTTGCACAATAGATCAAAATACTTGCTGGCCATTGAATAATAATTGATCATATGGGTGTTGTAATATTTGCAACATGTTGGTCACCACACACATACACATTACTGTGTATATGATACATCTTTTATCATTGCCAATAGGCGCTTACATCCGCTACAATCTTCTATCTCTTGCATTTTCTTGCATGCAATATACAACATTCGTTGCAACCCACTGCATTTGTTATACATCCTTCATCGTTCATTCTTGAGTATCCGTATCATTTCCATTACTCACAGGCTCAGATGCATTTACTTGTGTTTCGATGTTGAATGCTCGTATTCGTAAAGAGCATTTCTAGTGAATTAACACATTTATCGTGTATTATTTATGTCCACTTATCTACAATATGTTTTTTTCATTATGAACTCCCTTGCATTATGAATGGGCCACCATGTTGCGTGTTCCTTGATTCATGCTTGTAAGTGAATCACATTAGTTGGATATTCCCTTCCATATATACATGAAACACACATATATTTCATAAGCTAGCTGGCATTAGTGGTATACTTGATATCTTCTCCATAACCTTCTTAGGTTTGTTTGTAGATATGCTTCATCCATTACGTGTTGTGCATTTTTAATTTACAAGGTGAACTGCACCCACGCTTACTAGTGTAATATGTTAATGCTTGCACTTTAATTGGTGACATCAATCTTTTAATATTTGATGGAAGTTCTATGTTGTCGCTTGCAAATCATGTTAATGCATTCATCATAGTCTTCTTGAAATGCCTTCGTCGAGGCCTCCTTGAGTGTATTCGTTAAATGTATGTCAGCCTTGATACGTCGGCAAAAAATTATTTTAATCGGACGCGAATCTTGATGCAAAATCAAATTGGAAACTTCAAAAATTAATTCGGAGACCATCAGAACTCCGATTTCAGCAAACTTATAGTAAAACTGAGCGTCTCGGAAATACGAATCCGACGACACCAAATTCGACTCAATCCGGCCCCAAATGAGCCCAAATCAAGGACCTGAAGCGTTGTTGGAAGGTTCAAACCACAATTTGGGTTACTAAACGGCTTCCAAACATTACGTGCTTATAGTTGAATCGAGCGGATCGATGAGACGAATCCAACGAGCCCAAGATCGCCAAATTCCGACATCATTAAGGTCTTCAAATGTCTAAATAACGGGGCATGATCAAGGGATTCAACATCGGCCGTTCATCCGACCACTCCCCCTTTACCCTTGATCTCTCACCTATTTACGGGTCATGCCACTCCAGAAATCTATAAATAGACCCCTCATTTCTCTTGAGAGGGGGACCGAAGAAAGAAGAGAAGAAGAGAAGAGAATGAATAGAAGGAAGAAGCCCACATAAGCCTGAGAGAGATCGGAGATCGCTCTTTCTTCCTTGCCTCCTCGACCACCGTCGGACCACCACTTGAGGCCCTCACCTCCGTCGGACCACCACCTAACGCCGTTGCTCCATCGGACCACCACTTAAGTCCCTCACCTCCGCCGGACCACCACCTTACTCCGTTGCTCCGCCAGACCACCACTTGAGGCCCTCACCTCCGCCGGACCACCGCCTGACACCGTTGCTCCGCCGGACCACCACTTGAAGCCCTCACCTCCGCCGGACCACCTCCTGACGTCGTTGCTCCGCCGCCACCACTTGAGGCCCTCACCTCCGCTGGACCACCGCCTGACGCCGTTGCTCTGTCGGACCACCACTTGAGGCCCTCACCTCCGCCGGACCACCGCCTGATGCCGTTGCTCTGCCGGACACCACCTGAGGCCCGAACTTCTGCCGGACCACCATCTGAGGCCTTGACTTCCACTGGACCACTACCTAAGGCCCGGACTTCCGTCGTACCACCACTTGAGACTCTATGCTCCACCAGGACACTACCTGAAACTCAGACTTCCGCCGGACTGTCACTTGAGGTCCCGAGCTCCATCAGGCCATCACCTGACACCCGGAGTTCTACCGAAGTACCATCCTTCTACTACGGTCTTTCAGACTCCTATCTCTTGCTGACTACGGTCCTCCCGACCTTCGTCGCTTACTATGGTCACTCTGACCTCCATCACCATACAACGGTCTTTCAGACCCCGATATCCTACCGACTACGGTCCTTCCGACCTCCGTCGCCTACTATGGTCCTTTCGACCTCAATCAAGAGACAACGGTCTTTCTGACCCCGGTTTCCTACCAACTAAGGTCTTTCAGACCCCAGTCTCTTGCCGACTACAGTCCTTCCGACCTCCATCGGCTACTATGGTGTTCCGACCTACATCGCTAAATAACGGCCTTTCTGAACTCTGTCTCCTGCAGACTACGGTCCTTCCGACTTTCATCACCTCCAATGGTCTTTCTAACCAAATAAACATGTCTATGTTGATTATTGTAACTCCCATCATGTAATGCGCTCTATATGACGTACATTTGTAACATCAGAACAAGGTCTTCTCCCTAAGAAGGACCTCATTTGTAATCGACTGCAAATACTAGCGGATTCATTCAAACTGGGCCAGGCCCTGTGATTTTCCCCCTTTTTTAGGGGTTTCCACGTCAAAACTCTGGTGTCTCTTATGAATGCTACACCCTCTCTCTTATCTGATTGTGTGCTGGATCTTCATATAATGCTAAGACGTTAAACTATATATTTTTCTCTACCGCCGCGAATACTCCAGGTCGCAACAAGCCTCATTGTTAATGAACAAATTAGCATGCTTACCAGAGGTTAAATGATGTTGGTTACTTGTAAATTGTATTTGTTTAAAACTTGTTCAATAAATACTGATAATTGATTGATTATGTTCACTATGCACTGTTCTCATTTACTAATGCATTTTCTTGAAGTTAAATCATTGCTTATGAGAGAGATGCTATTACATTCATTCATGCTCACTTCGCAAATATGTTACTTGTCTGTGAGTAATGACGAATATCATAATTCTCTCATTTCCCTTGGAAGTAGCTCGTAGCTTGTATGGTAAATTTGCTCGTCGACATATGCTCACAATCAAACTACATATACTTTTCAATCATCATCATTTGCAGGGTTCCACTTGCTTGTTTGTATATTGATATTGACTATAAAGATTTTATTGTATTCATCATATATCCTTGTAGCCATTGCAATTATCTCAAGTCAATCAATTCCATGAATTTTTGTTATCATCTGTAAGTGAGTGGCACGTGCAAGTTCTTTAATTTTTTTTATTTACATATTAGGGCCATTAATTAGCTTTTGTATTTTAATGTTAGTGTGCATTCATTAATCGATGGTCTGATTTCCTGCGGCATAGTTCAACTTCTCTGTTGTTCATACAAGTCCCCAGTGGTTCATTTTTTGTTCAAATTAGATCCTCTATTCAACAAAAATTTTGAAATCCTTGTGGTGTCTTTCCTATTTAGGGGAAATCCAAAAGTCGGGCCTTCCCCTCCATGTTATGAGGGTTCTTTAGGTAGGTGTCGGTCGACACCATGGCCATATTTTTTCAATCACCGCCATGCTATGAGAGTGCTTAAGGGTATTTGAGGCACCTGTTTGAAAACACACAATTTTCTTTTCCCACTATGCTACGAGAGCGCTTAAAGATACTTATAAGTTCTCCCGCCATGCTACGAGAGCGTGTACAGGGCCTACCTGCTTTGTTGTAAGTGTCACGTCAGACTTTCTCCTATCGAGAATGCGTATAGGGGGGTCCTCCAACTCGCTAGAAACATCGAAAGCGGGGTTTTCAAGTTTTAGAAGTTATTCCTATGCGATGACAACGATGTTGTTTATGGCACGAGGATCAAGGCGGTGATGAAGTGCACAAACTTCACAAATCTTTCTCTCCTTTTTTATTTTTTATATATCTTTTATTGTTTATATTTTTGTCTATTTTTTCTATTTTTTTAAAATATAAGTAATGATAATAATTATTTTCATAATTAATGATACTAATTATTACTAACAATAATAATAACTATCATTAATAGCATTAATAATAATGATCATTATTACTATACAAAATAAATAATACTAACCATTAATCAATATCATCAATAGAGCATGAGGGCCAAAAGTTTTAGACGATTTTTTTTGTATACCTGTTAATAGACTATTTAGGTTGTTAGGGTGTAAGTGCTGAATTGATTTGGGCTTATTGAGTGGGCTTTAGATCTGTGGAGATGTGGAAATTGTGTTTGATTGCAGGGGTCAATGCGGCTAGATGAGGCTTATGGACTTCAACTGGTGTGGAGGTTGACAGCTTGATCGGAACTGGGAGGACGTGTTCGGCTTGGGGGGTTGAGTCGAAGGCGTATAGGGTTCGATCGGTTAGAGTGGAATTAAATCTTCGAGTGAGAGGGGTTTGTGGAGATTGGGCAAGGATCTGTCGGCATGAGGAGGGAATTGGGATGTCTAGAGGTTGGCACTAGTAGGGTTCGACTTCTGTAGTAGGGCTGGCTTTGTGTGAGGAAAGCTCAATCAGAAAGATTAGACGAGTAAAGGACTGAGGTCGTGGATGTCATGAGGCTTGCATAAGTCGGAGCAAGGGTTCAATATCAGCATAGTGCGGACGATTGGGTGTGAAGAGGTGGAGATGTGCGGGAAGTTGGGGTTCGGTCTCGAGCAGGATTGAAAAGGAGGCAAGGGCTGGGACCAGAGGTCGTGAGGGCTATAGGGATTTAGAGATCGAAAGTGGGAGTTGCTTGCAGACATGGAGAAATTATTGTGTACGCAATCCGAACGTGTTCGGATGTGCGTACACACTGCTTATTTTGTTGCGTATTTTTTGAGACATAATTTTTTTGTGGTAAATAATTAACAAATAAATAATACTCACTAAATACACAAAAAATACGCAAAAAAATACATAGAAAACATAATGTATCAAAAAATACGCAGTGAAATAAGCAGTGTGTACGCAGCATCCGAACACAATTCTGCGTTCGGACTGCGTACACAATAATTAGAGGAGGCTGGTTGAGGCTGATTGCTCCTACGTGGAAGAAGAAACGAGCGAAGGGAGGCTTCATCCTCATCTTAATAGCGTGAATAGGAGTGTGAAACTAGAGGAAGTCACACACGAGATGGATGGACGATTGGATTCAGCGTCGTTTGCAGACTTTAGGACGGGACTATAGCTACATTAGGGTACGAGAAGGATTTCAACAAGACTCTGGCAGACATGGACTGGACATATTTTTTTTATTTAAAAAACTAAAATCTACTGTGGAAGTCAACAATGATTTATACATTCAAGCAAATATCTGGCATAACAAGGCATATCATAAATCATTGATACACGTCTTCTAACGTTTGTAGTCGTTCAATTTTTCACTTATGTCCTGTTATAAAATTTTATAGCACTAATGATAAATCATCATACAATTGCTTTACTTAAGAGTGTAATAAAATTATATGATTGTTTATTGGCCTTTATGCTCGCTCGCATGTGTTGCTACAGGCAAGGCTATTAAAACTTGGTAGAGGAATAGCTCGCTTTCGTGTAATCTGGACTGAACAGAATAAGTGGTATTATGATATCTCTTTTGGTTTTCAAACTTTACATATATTGATGTAATAAGAGAAGTATACTTGGAAGTATTCTTAGACTTCTTTACGTGTTTTACTTACAAATATTTGGTTCCTGTTATGAAATATTAAAAGTAAAGACCTAAAAAAAAAAAAAGAAGAAATAATACCTACAGTACAATGAAAAGGAATTTTATTAATAAAGAAGGAATGTGCTTATGAACAGATCATAATCACATAGTGTTCATCTAATTGTCGACAAACACTGAAATCTATATAATAGTACTAAAGGTAATATGCACGATTGGAAACTTTCCCATCTGAACAACTTTCGAACATTTTTCTCCATCATTTGAAAAAGTTGTGCTTAAAGAATTCATCAAAGGACAAGCGGGATACTGTAATATTAAAAACTTTCATAAGCATAAGTAGGACATGTATTGATTGGAATTTAGTGATTGGTTAGGTACTATATGAACCTGGATTCTTGCATAGAAGCCGCCTGCATATATCAATCGAATCAGAATGAAGGCTGGGAAGAATGAACTCCGAGAAAGGTAATGATGTGCTATCTCGTATGTTCTTTAGAAGCTGAAAATTATCAAGAGGATCCTCCTAAATAGAGGTGTAAACAAGTAGAGAGCTTGAACTTGATTAATTAATAGAATTTGAACTCGAGCTCATGCTTAGTTCTACGAGTTCAAGTTGGCTCATAAGCCAGCATATTTATAATGAAAGAAAGAAAATGATTATGATTCAAATAATTAATGTAATAAAATATATGAAGTACCTGAACGTTATTTTCACCACGAAAAGGAGGGTATCCATTTAAAAGCTCAAACAAAATAGCTCCAACACTCCACATGTCCACCTGAGGGTGAAATTTGTTAGAAATTCATTCGCAGAACAATATGTATAGCCGTCCATGTAATATTACATTGCACATAGATCAATCAAATAGAATAATAAACCACAGTAATTACCTTATTATCATACTTCTGAAATTGCATGACCTCAGGAGCCATGTATAATGGAGAACCACAAACAGCATCAGCAAATTCACCAGGGTGTACAACTCTGACCAACAAATGAATATGGCATGTAAAACTAATGACACTAAACCAAATATTTAGCACTTTTTTCATACCTAGATAAGCCAAAATCTGCAATCTTGAGAACCGCATCACTTGTAGGAATAGAAAGAAGTATATTCTGAAAAGCCATATGTTCAATGCAAAATCATGTAAGAAAATATTATTTAAGTAGAGAATTTAGCAGTAATATTTCTTTTTGTACCTCAGGTTTTAAGTCCCTATGGATGATATGATTAGAATGCAAAACACTCAATCCAGATCCTATCATAAAGAAAAATTGATCCAATGTTACAACAATTTTTTGACATGAGGGCTACATAATAACAAAAAATGCATTATTGGAAAACTGAAGATGGGCAATACCAAGCTGTATCATAAACTTTCTAACAATAGGTTCATGTAGTCTTCCATGTTGCTTAATGTAAGCAGCTAAATCTCCTCCAGCACAGAACTCTAACACAAGAAATATACACCCATTTCCCTGAAATTGTAAGCACAATTCAAATTGAGAATTAAGCCCGAGTATGTAATGTAGGTGATAGTAAACTTCAGCAGAAGGACATTCAATTATTGAAGGTGAGTAATTGTGACTTCTATTGGAGGAGTGGGTCACCATATGAATGATTACAGTAGAGTGGTATAGGATGCTCCAGGATTTATAATGCACATCAAGTATGCAATAAAAATTTTGATGTGATTAATTGATGCAACAAACATGCAACTTTAACAGGAAGCAAAACCATTAACACTAAATCAATTATGTAATACTTATAATGAAAACCAAAAATACTAGAAATCCAAATTAGGTGAGAAAATTTTGGAATTCTAATATAAATTAACAAATAGAAAATTTAAATTCACCAAAGGCAACAAGTAACTAAAATTTCATGCATAGAAAAGAAACAAATTGTAAATCTAACAAAAAGCAATCTCATTTTCAAACAATAAGAATAAAACAATTAAAGATAAAAAAAAAAAAAGATATGAGCAAAAAGAAATATCTGACATTTAGGTATACCTTACACTTGAATATAAAAACTACCTGTCCCATATACTTCAAATATCAGACTTGACTAAGAATAACGACATCGGAAAAATAAAGATTTGCACAATCCAAAAGCAAACTTCATTCAAACAAAAAGTTGCTTTCATCCTTGGAATAACTATTTAAACCTTAAATAGAATAAGCAGCACTGCCAAAGAAAAAACTATAAAATCGCAAGAAATGCAGCTCATTCGCCCCTAAAAGCCAAATAAAGTATATGTTAACACCTACAGTTGAAACTAAGCTAAAGTGGCACAATAAGCCAAATTCCCATTAGTCCTAAATGAAAGGCTGTGAGAAATGCACAATAAGACCTTCTATAGTTCCACTACAGTCATGAAAGAGCTCTTAGAAACACAACTATTAGAAGCTGCAAAAAACATCTTGTTGGAATGGCCTCAATAATAGGAGTCCAAGGGAATCCTGAAACAACATTTCTCCTCACCTCTAAAAAATTCAACTTCAACGAATTATTAAGCCAATATTTCTCTACAAAACCTAAGAAGAACTATTGAGCTTTACATAAAGATATTCATCGGTCATCGTAGACATCCTGCACCAATTCTCCTCAACTCTTAAAATTCAATTATGACGAATATTTCTCTACAAAATCAAAAAGCAACTATTGAGCTTCATGAATCACCGCATATAGATTTCTCTTTCAGTTTCCTTAGGTAATTTTGGCATCCACGCTATCAACAGTGGATAAAATTTTCATCATAAATAAAACAAGTATAAGATTAGCATGGTTATCTAAAAAATGTACGGACACGTATCAAAGGTGAAATTAGATAGAAGAGATGGGAAATGAGAATACTACAAAAATTAATTGATGGTAAATCATAAATGATAAACAATTAGGTTGAATATATTAATAATTTGGCTAGCAATCTAAGGAAATCTTTTTAATGTAGATGGGCCTTAACTTATCCCCCTCTTTAGATTATATATATATATATATATATATATATATATATATATATATATATATATATATATATATATATATATATATATATATATATATATATATAATTATTTAAGTTAATAGTTTCCTTTAAAAATTTCATTGCAAATTAAGAATATGAATAATAGATAATGCATACTTGGGTAATCACAAAATTCTTATAGTTTTCTAAAAGAAAGATTGATGTAAGATATCTTAAGATCAGGATTCAATAATACTAACATAGGCTAAGATGCACAAAGAAATACACAATAGAAGACAATTCTAAAATTTTCAACTTTTAATTGGGGAAAAATTAGTTTATTTTGATTTCAAATAAAAAAGCATACTTTCATTCATTCCAAACAATAACATAAAAGCTGTCAAAATCAAAATTTTCATAAGAAATCTAAGAGCAAATATCAAATTCCAAATCAATTAAGGTTCACCTCATTAAAAATGAAAAAGGTATGTATTGAACTTGATAAGTTCTAAATTACTCACAACAACAACAACAAGTTTTTATCCCAATATGTGGGGTCGGCTACATGAATCATTTTTCTCTATTGTGTCCTATTGAGAGTTAAATTTTCATTTAAATCTATTAAAAAAGTCATTTTTAATATTACGCACACAAATTAATCATATGTTAGTTTGGATGAAAGAATAAAGATAGAGATCGCCAATTGGAAGTTAAACATTCATGTCAGTATAATAAGAAGCATCCCACAAAAGTCGTCCTCAAGACTTGTAAAGCACTCAATAATATTATCAAAGGTGAGTTAGAAGCTCACTTGGGAGTCCTAGTGAGGCAAGGCAAGGTTCTAGCACCTCACATACCTCCCAAGTAGATTTCATCACAAAGCCATTGAATAGGAAAGTGTCGAGGTATAAGGAGCTAGAATGCATGTCTCAGCAATGCAATGTTTTATTATTTTTTAAAGCGAACACAACCATATTATGAGATAGAAGATTACAAATCTAATGATAGGGAAGAGAGTTTGCATGATCGAAAGATGAAATAAATAATAAGAAAGATTAGATTAACCTTACACTATGAAAGTGATAGGAAATACTTGATTTCAAGCAACGATTAAAAAGGCGGAAGAGGCGTACGCACTGATACGCGACTCAAGGCGAGGCGAAGCATTTGCGCGTTGAGGCTTACGCCTCGTTTGATTCGGCGGAGCGTGCGCTTATTTCGCACAGGGCGTAGGCTTCGGTTCGTAACGCCTCGAAGCGAAACGAGGCACCGCTTCGATTTGTCAGTATATAGACCGAGCGGTGAGAGTCGTATAAGAGTCGAGTATAAGAGTCGAGTATTAGGGTAACATACCTGCTTCTGCTTCGGGTGAGAACTAAAAGGCGAACTCCGTCGACTTCGACGACCATAGTTCGGTCGAGTTCGAACATAACTGGAGGCGATCGAAGGTAACGAATTATTTCTTCTCTTTCTTCCCGTAATCTTCCGGTCATTTGCTTCATGTATCGCTTCTTCTTCTCCAGCTTCTTGTAATCGAAGGTTCTTTTTTCACGGCTAGGTAACGATCTTTCTTCCCGTTATTTGCTTCATGTCTCGCTTCATCAGATTGTACATGCTCGGTACCGCTCAGTACATGCTCGGTACCGAGGAGTACATGCTCGGTACTGAGCGGTACATGCTCGGTACTGAGCAGTACATGCTCGGTACACACTCGGTACTGAGCAGTACATGCTCGGTACACGCTCGGTACATGCTCGGTACCGAGTAGTACATGCTCGGTACACGCTCGGTACTGAGCAGTACATGCTCGGTACACGCTCGGTACTGAGCGGTACATGAGTACACGCTCGGTACATGCTCGGTACCGAGTAGTACATGCTCGGTACACGCTCGGTACTGAGCAGTACATGCTCGGTACACGCTCGGTACTGAGCGGTACATGAGTACACGCTCGGTACATGCTCGGTACCGAGTAGTACATGCTCGGTACACGCTCGGTACTGAGCAGTACATGCTCGGTACACGCTCGGTACTGAGCGGTACATGAGTACACGCTCGGTACATGCTCGGTACCGAGTAGTACATGCTCGGTACACGCTCGGTACTGAGCAGTACATGCTCGGTACACGCTCGGTATTGAGCAGAATTTCAAAATTACTCTTATAATATAATTTTGTTCGAACCCCGCCAGGGGGCAGCGCCCCCTTGGACCCCCGGCAGACTGGTATATTTTTGTATTCATGTTGTTTTATTATTGGTATTTGGTAGTACAAATAATTATTAAAAATTATCCTATTGTTAGCATGACTAGTGGCACAAGAAGGAAAGATCCTGCATGAAAATATGGAACTCAAGTTGAAGTGTCAGGCGAAGGTGCAAAGAAGGGATATGTTTACATGAAATGTAATTTCTGTGAGAAACACATAACTGGTGGCGTCAAGAGATTGAAGGATCATCTAGCTTGCACTCATGTCAATGTGGGACCATGTGCAAAAGTTCCTGATGAGGTAAAGAAGAAATGTATAAATTATTTAAAGAAGTTTGCCACCACAAAGGAGGTCACACAAAGAAATATGGAAGAGATGATAGGAAACTCTTCTTACTATGGATCACAGCATGAAGGTTCCAGTACTGGAAGCCATTTAGTTTCTTCTGACCGAGGCAGTCGGGGGCCCATGGATAGATTTATGCTAAATATTGATAACGACGAAAATATAAATACTCAGGATATTCAGCCTCCTACAGCTACAAAAGAACTCAGGAATAGAGTTTGTTTGGATATCGCCAGATTCATCTATGAAAATGGGATTCCATTTAATGTTGTTAGGAGTCCGTCGTGGATCAATATGTTACGATCTGTTGGAAGCTATGGAAGAGGATTACAACTTCCAAGCATGTATGAGCTGAGAACTTGGATGCTGAATGAGGAGGTCAAGACAACTTCAAAAATGGTGGATGATGTTAAGAAGACTTGGATTGAGACAGGGGTGACAATAATGTCAGATGGTTGGTCAGATATTCGACATAGAAGTATTATTAATTTTTTGGTCAAAAATCCATATGGAACAGTTTTTCTCAAATCAGTAGATGCTTCAAGCTTTGTAAAGGATGCACAATTATTGTTTGAAATGTTGGATAAAGTTGTGGAGGAAGTGGGAGATGCTTTAGTAGTACAGGTTGTTACTGATAATGCAAGTGCATACAAAGCTGCAGGAAGAATGTTAATGGAGAAGAGGCCTCACCTTTACTGGACTCCTTGTGCTGCACATTGCATTGACTTGATGCTTGAGAGGTTGGGACAATTGCCTCAACATAAATCAGCCATATTTAAGGCCAAATTCGTTAGTAAGTTTATATACAATCATTCTTGGGTACTCGGCTTGATGAGAAAATTCACTGACAAGAAAATTATTAGACCTGCTGTTACAAGATTTGCTACTGCATATTTAACATTGCAGAGATTCAAGGAGTTAAGACAACCTTTGGAAGCAATGTTTGCTTCTGAAGAGTGGAATAAAAGTTCATGGGCCAAAAAACAAGAAGGAAAGCAAGTTAAAAAGATTGTTATGAGAGACGATTCATTTTGGCGCAGTACAAATTATGCTTTGAAGACAACAGGACCATTAGTAAAGGTGCTTAGAATGGTTGATGGTGAGAGGGCCCCGGCTATGGGATTTATTTATGAAGCAATGAATAGGGCTAAAGAAGATATTGCAAAAGAATTGGGAGGTCAAGAAAGTGCCTACAAAGAAATATGGGATATTATAGATGAAAAGTGGGATCGACAATTACACCAACACTTACATGCTGATGCGTACTATTTAAATCCCCAATTTCATTATGATAAGGATTTTCATGTTGACAAAGAGGTGAAAACTGGTTTGTATGCATGTATGGACAAACTCATTTCTGAAGAAAACTACCTTAAAGTAAATGATCAACTTGAGGATTTTCATTTGAAGAAGGGAATGTTTGGATTTAGAGCAGCACAAACATGCTACAAAACACGATCTCCTGGTATGTTTATAGTTTGAGTATTTATAATTTTAATGTTAATATTTATGTTCAAGTCTTCTACTTCAACCAATATTCATAAAATACTATGTTTGTCTTCATGTAGAACGTTGGTGGGCTCAGTTTGGAGATGATGTTCCTGAATTAAAAACTTTTGCAGTTAAAGTTCTTAGCCTAACATGTTCGGCTTCTGCATGCGAGCGTAATTGGAGCATTTTCAATCAAATTCATACAAAGAGGAGAAATCGATTGGCGACAGATCGAATGAATAAACTAGTTTATGTTATGTTTAACAAAAAATTAAAAGATAGATATCTCAAATTGCAGAATCAAGGAAATATTGAGAATGAAATTGATCCTTTGCTTGTTGATGAGTTACAATCTGATGATGAATGGGTTACTCCTAAGAATGCTGATATTTCTGAAGTTGAAGTAGAAGGAGAAACTCATGTCAATGAAGAAGATAATGAAGCAACTGCCCAAGTATATAAAAGGAAGAAACAAAGTGAGATTGAAGCTTCAAAAAAATTCAAAGGTATTCTTAAATATAATGAATTATTTTATATGTTACTATTGTTTCATTTTATAGCTAATGAAATATTAACTGATATAGGAGATAAAGGAAAAAATATTATAGATGAAGAAGAGTTTGAGGATGACTTTGACATCCGTTTGAAATTTCTGCCATTTCCCCCTCCTCCTGTCCTCTCCCTTGGTGCTTCTCGTGGTACTCCCTGGGCAGTTCCCTTGGGGGCTAGGAAGGTAGTTGTCATCTTGTAGGATCCCCCAGAGCTACTGCTACGAGCTCCCCTCTCCAGGTGCTTCTGGTCCTCCACCAGTTGTGCCAACTCCATGGCTTCTCCCAAGTCTCGTGGTCGCATCACCCTGACAGCTGCTCTGATCTCCGGTTTAAGGCCCTTCATGAAGTTCCCCTCCAACACGATCTCAGAGAGACGATCCAGCCTACTCGCGAGGTACTCAAACCTGTCGCGGTAATCGGCGACCGTTCCCTCCTGTGTTAGGGCAAAGAACTGCTCGTAGAAGTCTAATCCCCTACTGACTCGGAAACGCTCTAGCAGACAGTCCTTGAACTCCCTCCAGCTTCGAATAGGCCTCCTCATGTCCCGCCACTGGTACCAAGCTAATGCTTTCCCTTCCAAACACAATCCTGCTGCTGTTAATTTCTCCTCCTCGGTCAACCCATTGACCGCAAAGTATCGCTCCACCTTGTAGATCCAGCCATGTGCGTCCTCGCCCTCAAAGATGGGCATCTTCAATTTCCTCACCCTCGGGTCTCCCCAGTTTCCCCTCGCTCCTCCATAACCTCCCATTCCCCGAGGGAGAAAAGCTCCCCAGTGGTCACGAACTTCCCTCCGCCGATCATACCTCTGCCCTTCCTCATACTCTTTCCTCCGTCTCTCCTCCTCAGCACCTCGACGGTAAAACTCATCCCTCCTCCCAAAAAATTCAGCACCCCTTCTTTCATAGCCCATGCTCATCTCCTCCCTAGAAAGTGGTTCTAGCGGAGGCATTCCGTCATTCCCATCAAGGATCTCCACTTTGGTAGTCTCCCTCCCCCTCAATGGGTTCGGGTTCCCGTTTCTCCCATTGTCGCCAGTGGCCTCCCTTGCTTCTGCTGTCGTCGGTTTTGGTTTGCCCTCAAACATCTTCTTCATCATTTCTTCTAATGCCGTGAACCTTCCTCCATCTTTTCATGGATGGATGCAAATTGATTTTGAAATTCAACGGTTCTTTCTTCCAAATCGGTCTTCAGTTGGCCGATTTCACCCTCCATAACTTCTACTTTTCGTCCGGCCATCTTCTCTTCCACGGTAACCGAGAATTTCCCTTGCGGAAGAGGTTTCCTTGCTGAAATTCAGAAATTTCAGCAGCCGATGGTCCCAAGATGATGCTCTGATACCAATTTGATAGGAAATACTTGATTTCAAGTATTTCCAAATCACTTCTATAGAAAATCTCGATGCAAACTGCTGTTCGCAGCAGGAAAAACAGCAAGTAGTGGGAAAAAACAGGGAAATTCTGAGAGAAAATTGGAAAAACAACTTGTATTTTACTAGATGCATGAAAAATAGCAAAGATATAAGGATCCTCTATTCGAGAGGATCGCACTCTCCCAATCTCTAGAATTCGTTCTAGAGTCAAGCCTCCAAGAAAACCCTAATTCCAATCAATCCAAACATGAACGACTCTCTAATTCCCTCATGCACTTTAATACAAATTATTTCCTAATTAATTTTCCCTCCCAATGCTTGAGCCGCCCCACCCTTTTCCTTTTTGAAAAATATTTGCTAGATGGGGCCCACCTAATAGGTGGAAAAAGGAGGAAGGAGGTGGGTTACTTCCGCCTCCTGTAGAATTGCTGAACCGGCTGGGCCGGTTCAGCCAGCACAGGCGTAACAGAAAGCTAGAAACTTAAAAGATTAATTTGTTTATTTAAACTTAAAATATAACTTCTAAAGCTTGTGGACATTTTGTTAAACAATCTAATTATCAAGGTAGTCACTTCGCATGAGGAATGACGAATCTTGGAAATTTTTTATACCTATTACATTTTAAGATTAAATTATGATGGAGATTATTTTGTACACCCAAAAAGTATTCATCATAATTAAAATAGGTGAAATTTATTGGTGCCTCACATCACTCAAACAAACACAAGAGCTAACAGTTAGTTCCTCAAGCATTATCCAGCATGTTGCGTTGGAGGGCCCTAACATCTTTAATAACACTGATGCTTAATGAATCCAAATTCAAAAACACACAAGATTTAATAAATTTCATTTAATTATAAATTTTACATGTTTATAGGGCCCCATTTATAACTCAAAATATTCAAAATCAATTACTTCTTGGAATCCTCTAGGATATAACCTAAAACTACAAAATTTGGACTCAACACCGTTAGATTATGGCAATAACAAATTTCCAATCTATGTTTCAGCAAAACAGCAAGTTTTCAATTTCCAAAACTCATCTCTGGTAAGTTCATATTTTTGATACATTAAAATGTCACATAGAAGGCGACCCAAACTAAACAAGTTAAATATTTGCATGTATGATTAATGCACTTTAAAATTCGTCTAGATAAATACAAAGCTGAATTTCACATTTTTTAAAGCAATCATCATTAACAAGTTGTCTAAAATATTGACGCAATTTACCTTTCACCAAAATTTTCTTTCTATGTTTAAGAACGAAAAACAAAACTTAGGCTTCGTTTGGGACAACTTCCTTAATGCTTTCTAAAACAGCTTTCTAGTACAAAAATTTTTAGAACTAGAAAATTTTGTACTAGAAAGTTGCTTTTAAAAAAAATTTGTAATAGAAAGCTGTTTTAGAAAGCACAAAGAAAGCTGTCCCAAAAGAAGCTTTAATTAAGTTTGATTTGTAAGAAAATTTTTGTTAAAAACTACATCAGAATTTCAACCATTAAAAAAGCGGACAAGGCGTCCGCATTGAGTCGCGCCTCAAGTCGAGATGAAAGTCATGCGTATCGAGGCTTACGCCTCGAACCATCTAGCGAAGCCTATGATTTTTTCGCACGAGGCGTACGCATCAGAGTGTAACGCCTTGAGGCAGTACGAGGCACCGCCTCGAAATGTTTTATTCAGTATATATGTAAATACGACGCAGCCGATTCGTGTTCGCTTATAGGATTAGGGCTTCCTATGAGAATTGAAAGGCGAACTAGAGGCGAAGCTGTGAGGGAAAGAGACGAAGCGGTGAGGGAAGGAGACGAAGCCGTGAGTGCAGGAGACGAAGTCGGAAGGAGACGACGAAGGAAACGAAGCCAAAAGAAATAATGGTTTCGAAAGCAGGAAACGAAGCCGAAGTTGTGAGTGCAGGAAACGTTCAGGCCTCGGTTAGGTCGAAAGAGTAGGTGAGCAGTGTTGTGGGCCTTGACTTTGACATGCAATAACGAAAGCTTGAATAACTCATGATTCGGCTTTCTTTCATTCATCCACTCGGTACATGCTCGGTACTGCTAGGTATCACTAGGTGCATGCTCGGTACCGAGCAGACATTGCTCGGTACCGAGCATGCACCTAGCGATACCTAGCAGTACCGAGCATGTACCTAACGATACCTAGTAGTACATAGCGATACCTAGCAGTATATGCCGAGCGGTACATGCTCGGTACCGCTCGGTATCTTTCCATACAAACAACTTACGAACTTAAAAACAAACAGAATTTCAAAGTTACTCTTACAATAAAATTTTATTCCGGGGTAGCGCCCCCTTGGACCCCCGGCAGATTGGTATATTGTTGTATTCATGTTGTCTTATTATTGGTAGAACAAATAATTGTTAAAATATGTCATATTGTTGATTTTGTGTTGTGATTTCTTTGCATGTGAATAAATAAAAATCTTGTATATATCATTAATTTGATGTTGATTATTTATTTCTATAAATTATTAGCATGACTAGTGGCACAAGAAATGATAGGAAACTCTTCTTACTATGGATCACAGCATGAAGGTTCCAGTAGTGGAAGCCATCTAATTTTTTCTAATCGAGGCACTCGAGGTCCCATGGATAGATTTATGATGAATATTTATGACGAGGATAACATAAACACTCAGGATCTTCAGCCTCCTACTGCTACAAAAGAACTCAGGAATAGAGGATAATTTGTATATTTATAATTTTAATTTTAATTTTTATGTTCAAGTCTTCTACTTCAATCAATATTCATAAAATACTATTTATTTTTATGTAGAACGTTGGTGGAGTCAGCTTGGAGATGATATTCCCGAGTTGAAAGTTTTTGCAGTTAAAGTTCTTAGCCTAACATGTTCAGTTTCTGCATGCGAGCGTAATTGGAGCATCTTCAATCAAATTCATACTAAGAGAAGAAATTGATTGACGACAAATCGAATAAACAAACTAGTTTATGTTATGTTTAACAAAAAATTGAAAGATAAACATCTCAAATTACAGAAGCAATGAAGCATTGATAATGAAATTGACCCTTTACTTGTTGACGATTTATAATCTGATGATGAATGTGTTACTCTTAAGAATGTTGATGTTTCTGAAGTTGAAGAAGAAGGAGAAACTCATGTCAATGAAGACAATGAAGCAACTACTCATGTATATAAAAGAAATAAACAAAGTGAGATTGGAGCTTCAAAAAAATTCAAAGATATTCTTAAATATAATAAATTATTTTTATGCTATTATTATTTCATTCTAGAGCTGATGAAATATTAACTGATATAGGGGATAACAAAAAAAAATTATAGATGAAGAAGAGTTTGAAGATGACTTTGACATTAATTATTAATATTCTTCTAAAGACAATCAAATTTATAATGAGTTAGCATTGGGTCTTGATCCTAAAGGGAAGTTTTATTTTTAAGTGAGTTTATTTTAAATCTTCTTTTTAAGTAATATACTAATATTATCTTTGAACAAATCATCAAATTCATAATTGATATAATATTTTATTATTTTTTGTCATTATTCATAATTATAAATTACTTTATTTTTATCATTTTTGAGGCTTACGTCTCGATCCGCCTCGAGGCTTACGCCTCGCCTCGTTTAGGCAAAACGCCTCGATTTCCGATTTCTCCTTTTAAAACGTTGCAGAATTTAACTCAATTTGTTCAATAATTCATCAATTATAACAAGCATGAATTGTTCAATTCCAAATTCAATGATAGACAATTTTTTTGATTAAAAATCCAAATTCACAGCAAGGAGCATATTCAATTTCACGTGGAAGCTTAGGTTCACAATCAAGGTTATATTCAGTTATTATTTTCTGTATAGCTTCATATATGATTGTAGGATTAATTTTAATTTATATTTTGAG
Source organism: Dendrobium huoshanense (assembly GCA_016618105.1). Taxonomy (NCBI): domain Eukaryota; kingdom Viridiplantae; phylum Streptophyta; class Magnoliopsida; order Asparagales; family Orchidaceae; genus Dendrobium; species Dendrobium huoshanense. The sequence continues at coordinate 2,556,465 of CM028349.1, read as the reverse complement.
ATTTAGATTTAAAATCAATCTCATACGCAAATTCAATTATAAGCACAAGGTATTACTTAATCATGTACAGATTTACATTCATTTTTAGAAGTAGACACAATTTATCTCAAAGGCTTGTGTTCTAATATGATCTAAAGCTTAATAGCGAATTCAAATTCTAGTTCCATCATGATATCATGCTTGTATACTTGCTAACAGGGAAAAGCGTACCATAGCAAAAAGGTCCTTGAGGATCCATAGCATATAGCACTAGGCACGATGTATAACATTTTAAACAAAACATAAGATCTTACAAAATTGTAAATAAAAATATAGATAAAAATAAAAGGCTATTAAATTGAAAGACAAACTATTATGGTAACAAGAGCAACAAAAATGATGCTCACGTTCAAGTGGTCAACACATCAACCACTTAAAGTTCAAAATATAACAATCCTTTTTTCAAATCTAATATTTTATAAGAAATTAAATTAACCCTCTTGAGAATCACCATTATAAGTAAAAAAAGTCACATTTCCTTCATCAATATCATCTCCTAAATCATAATCTTCTTCATCACCCCAATCATCTTCATGTTTAGTTCCAATAATATTAAGCCTAGATGAAGATTCCTTCTCTGTCATTAAATCACTCTCGAATATAATAGCTTTTGTCATAGACACGTGACTTTGCAATAGTATTCCATGTCAAATCTTCCTCACTAATAACTAATTCATTATCTTCATCTAACTAATCATACATTTTTCCAGTTAAACAGTCATTTGCATTATATGTATCATTTAAAGAGGCCAATCACATCACGATTGTTTATGTGAATCAATCCCCTATTCTATTTCATATAAACTTAATCTTTAAAGAGTCCATGATTTACTTTGTTACTTCTTTTGTTATGAAGCTATGTTGAAAATCATTGAAATTAATAAATTATAAAATTTCTCAGTAATAATCACACATAAATTCATTTTATACTTATATATTCAAATATACTTCAATTATTTCACACTCAGATGAAATAGAGAATGGGCTAAGGACTTTTATTACAAAACTTTGTAAGTATTAAGCTCCTTAGCAATACACTTGCCACCAACTAGACGGAAATAATAAAATATTTAACTACTTTAATTTTTATTTAAATATAAAAATATTACTCAATAATAATGATAGTTTTTTTTGAAATTATGTACTTGGTGCCTAAGTGTTCCTTCGTCTTACAAGGAATATAAAAAATCCTTCACCCCTAATGTATACACTCAACTCATTGCTAATTTTTTCTTATTCATTGATGGATAGCCAACCTTCCAATGCATCCATTAACTATTTCCTTATCTTTTGCGATATCAAGATTACTAAAAAAATATTCAAGATTTTAAAAATCTGCAGCTGCATACAAAGGATTATGAAGCTGCACTTCCCATTTATACCAATTATCACCAATTTTAAAGCTTGCAACTGCTTCTTTAATCTAATCCATTATTCTTGTGTGCGCACGCGCGCGTATATATATATATATATATATATTAGCCAATTGTAAGTCAGGTGTCAATAAATATTGGATCCGCTAGCTCAACCGGAATCCAACCCAAAAATTCAGATTTGAGTTATAATGTTTAATAAATGGGTTAGATTCAGATAGTGCATTCCGACTCATTTATTAAATAGGTAGGTTTAGGTTGACCCTCCAACCTGATTTGACCAAAAAAAATAACCTATTTAATATTTTTTCCTTAAAATTCTTTTATTTGTTGGTATAATATTTTCATTTTTAATCAATTAACCTAAAATTTATAGTTAAAGTGTTAATAAAAATATATTTTTAATTAAAATGAGTTATTGTGTCTGGTTTATGTTGCTAGCGGGTCAGGCTCGAATCAAGCTCTTTGATCTATTTATTAAACTAGTCATATTCGGGTTGATCAAATTCAGATTGGATAAATATTGGGTCGGACATGAACCCGGCCTGTTTGACCCATTTTGACACCCTAATCTAAGTACTTACAACAAAAGACCTCCTACGTTGAGGGAATATTCAACACTATTCCTGAAAAAATTATGACAAGATGTTTTTTTATGCTTGTTTTGCAATAACTTCATTTGCATAAAGACCCAACACAAATTTCTTACATGTAAACGATTTCTTTAGATGCAATTGTTGCTGATGAAAGTATTGTAATATAAAGAAGGCAGCAACAAAACATGTTTTGGCCCGGCTTGAATTGTACATTTCTTCATTAATTAAAGCAATCAAGGTCTTGAATACATGAAGCTATGCACCACCATCGCCCTCTTAAAGCATTGTTGTAAGCTTTGAATCTTAAAAATATCATCCCACATTAAATCCAAATAATGAGCAGCTTAAGAATCCAACATAAGTGTGGATATTTATCCGTCGATAACATCCTTATAATAATTTGAAAATTATTGAACAATACATTAATAAGCTATTAAAAAAGTATATAACTTAAGCCAAATAAAAGTTTGTAATGAGTGACAAGTGAGCAAGAGCATTTCACAAGAACTATCAGTAACCACTTGAATTACACTATGGTCGAATATAATCAATAAACTTGCTCAATAGTTTGAAAATCTTCGCTGCATTATTTGGTTAAGAACTAAAATCAATGACTATCAATGTTGGTCCTCTTGGAAAATTTAATGCATCCTCAAAATGGAAAATTCTTCCAAAGTTCAGCTATCCTAGGATGAATGACCTATCAAGACACAGATTTGGGGTGAGTGTCTCTCTTGATCAAGCTCTTCTAAGGCGAGTGCCTCTCTTCTTCGAGCTCCTCAAAGGTGAGTCCCTTCTTGATCGAGCTCCTCCTAAGAGAGTTAGCCTAATCTCCAATCATTTAGTGAGCTCCCTCAGTTCCTGTGACTTGTCTAGATAATAGTCCGCATACAGGGGTATACATTTAGTTCCAACGTTCTCTTGTACCTTTGGAGAGCGACTTGCAAAAATGAGAAATATCATATTGAAGCTATTTTGTGCAATATAATATCGAGGACTGTTTCATTTATACAATGTTTAAGAATACGATGAATGATGAATGTATGAATAACTTCAATTTTAAAGAATTTTGTAAGTATTACTTGACCTTTTGTCTTTATTTCTTTAGACTAAGACAACGCCTAAGCTAAACCTCATTTTTAGCTAGATTTTTTATCCGCACAAGGTAAACCATCATAACTTGCCACTTTCGTTAGACTACTCACTACTCTCACTAATCAATACAAATCTTGTAAAAAGGGAAGATTCTAAGTTCTAGGACTTATTTATTTCTATAAAATAACAAGAGATTCAACACAATACTTGAGAGCTATAGGATATGTTTTTTTTTATTGACGCTCATTATATATATATATTTTCTTAAGAGAAAAATTTATAGTATGAATTAAGAAAAAAAGATGAGTTTGTTAAGTGTAGATTGTCCACTTACGTGAGGGACTTAATCTCCTGCAGGGAGTAATCTCACAACTTTTCAACTTGAGTCTAAGCCAAGATCACTCTGAAGCCAAGCTTGAGGTGGAATAGATGAGCATCTCCTACTAATGGGGCAAGTGGTTCCAAAGTAAAGGCGAGCATCCTCACGAGGGTGAGTTCTTCTGGGGTTCACATTTTTTAGATCAAGTGACCTATCAGGAAAAATAATTTAGGGGCGAGTACCATTCTCAGTCAAGCTCTCTTGAGGCGAGTGTCACTCTTGGTCGAGCTCCACTGAGGCGACTATTATTTTGGCCTAGCTTCTCTAAGGCAAGTGAGCCTGATCTCTACTTCTTTTGTGTGTTCCCTTAGTTCCTAAGACTCATCCAGATGTTGAGTCTGCATACAAGGTTATACATTAACCATATCTATTCTAGATTACACCAAATGAATTACATAAATTTTAATCTAATCTGACAAATTTATTCCAGCTAAAAGTGTCGAGCATTAGCCATGATCCACCACACTACAGAGTTAAGAAAAAATAAAGCAACACCTACACAAAAAAAAAGGCATCAATAATCACTTTTTCCATAAATCACAAGATAAAAATCCCCAAACGTCAACATGATCCACCGCATTACATAGGCAATTGGGCATATCACACCATCAAGAGCACATATGTGACTGCCTTAAAACAATGAAACGCAAACCCTAAATCCTGTATTCCTAGCATAGCATATGCCCATCGCCAAACCACAGTGTACTAAAAAAAACGCCCATCGCCAACCAAAACCAGTTATGTACCCACACTTCAAGGCACACATTATAATTATAGGCAAGATCCTGAATTTCAAACATTAAAAATAAAAAATTCGAAACGAAAATAGGAGGATGCGAGACTAAGCGAAGAGAGGAGATGATCAAACGAACCCGAATAACTTCGAAGAGCTTGATAATGTTTGGGTGCCGACACTGGCAAGGAAGCTGAGCTCGCATTCTAAGCATTCCCTGAGGTTTCTAGTGATCCCCGAGAGCTGAACCCGCTTTAACCGCCACGTCCTGCCTACTGGACCGATGCACCGCCCTCCACACCTCCGTGAACGGCGCTTCACCCCCCACCACCTCTCCTTCACCTCGTACTCATCTAAATCGGCAATCGACGCCGAGATATCATCAGAATCCGCTGCGTCGGCCTTCATCCGTCGCCTTCTCTCCACATAATCCATGGCTCCATGAATCCAAGAGGGGGAAAAAAAACTGGAGGATTCGAGATGATCGAAGAAGAAACCCACGACAGTTTTTAATAGGTCCTATTCATGTTTCACTTCTTATTACAATCCGGATCAATATATTTAAAATTACTATAATTAGAAAACAATCCCATTATATTTCTTTTATAATAACAAATTTTTTTTAGGTCATTTAAGACAAAGTCACACACACAACGACTCGAACCCAAAACCTCAAGTGTGAAGCCTAAGCTCTCAACCAATAGACCAATGTGAGATGTGTCAATAACAACCTTTATCCCACTACATGAATTTTTTTATCCATTGTCTTATGAAGAATCAAAATCTTATTTAAGTCTAATAAGAAAATTTATTTCATATATCTTCTAAGTAAATCTTTTAGGTTTACCTATACCTTTCTTAACATAGGCCAAATATAATATAGCTACTCTCATAAGCAGGTCATTTCCATGCAAACATTTTATATGACCAAACCATCTAAGATGACTCTATCTAATGTTATATACCATAGGAGTTATTCAAAATCATGAGAAAAAGAAAACTCAAAAATATTTTTATTAGCATTCTTTAAACGCCTCCATCTAATTATAGGATAAAATTTTACTTTATTTTTCATAATCCACTCCATCTTAAATTCAAAACTAGTAAGTGATGTTGGATACATAAACTTTCACTTAGAACAACTTTATAATCTATATAATCTAAACGATCTATTTTTCCTATAAGAAAATAATCAATATGAGTTTTACTATATATTTCTAGCTCGTCGCCTATAATCGTTTACTCGCCCGCGTGTCATTCAGCTCAAGAATGAGCTTCATCATCTCTCTATGAGAGATCAAACCATGATGCATATATCTTCTTACCATTAAATCCAAAGTGGAATCATTAGCCATGGCAGGCACTCCTTTGGATCATGAGGATATCATCCTCTATACATTAAATGATTTTCCTGCACAATACCAAGCTTTCAAAATAGCCATCAAAACAAACCTTCAACCACTAACCCTAGATGATTTCTACACACTTTTCTATAGTGAAGAACAAAATTTAGCATAATAAGCCACTCGTGATCTCCAATCCTTACACCTCTCCAAAAACACCATGCCTCTCGCGACTTCTCGAGGACGTAGTTGAGGTCAACTTCAATAACTTTTGCAGTCATCTCCCTTCTAATCTAGAAATGCTCATTCCACTCAGCTTTCAGGTAGAGGTAACAAATCAACCACACAAAATTTTGTCTACTAGATCTATACCAAACTAGGTCATTCTACTCTTCACTGTTGGTATTGTCATTATTTGATCTACTCAAATACATCTCATAAACTCTTTCTATTTACATCGTCTGAAACTCCTGCTCTGTTGGACTGGTATCTAGGAAGTGGTGCCTCAACCCACTTAACATTTGATCCCTTTCACCTCAGCACCACTAAACTATACTTTAGACCCATTCAGATTGTTGTAGGAAATGGTAAACATCTTCCAATTCAAAACACAGGTAATATATTGTTTTCCAGACCCACAGGTTATCTCCAATTGACCAGCTTATATCATGTGCCAAATACTCATTCAATTTACTTTCAGTTTATCAATTGACCACTGATAATCATTGCACTATCTCATTTTCCTATCATGGTTACCAAATCAAGGATTCCAAGACCAATCAGCATCTTCTTTAGGGACCATTCCATAAGGATTATATCCCCTTCTCTCTTATGTGTCCTCCACCTCCCATGCATCTCTAGCTCTCATCTCCATCTAGACTATCCTAGATTTATGGCAGCATCATCAGGACACCTGACATTTCAAACATTACAATTCTTAATTTGTGAACACCATACTATTTGTATTACCTTAAATACTAAGTTTGGTAACGCTTGTCGTATAGCAAAGAGTCACAAACTTCACTTTCTTAAGTCATTTATCAGTATTAGCTCATGTTTTGAACTTGTTCATTATGATGTATTGGGTCCTTCCCCCACAACTTCAGTGCAAGGATGTAGCTATTATATTTAATTTATTGATGAATATACAAAATTTTGTTGGGTTTGCCATCTCTTTAAAAATCTAAAGTAATACACAAATTTATTGAATTTCATAACATGGTTAAATGTCATTCTTCATACTACCCTGAAAATACTTCAAACAAATGGCTATGGTGAATACATCAATAATAGATTTGACAAATTATGTCAACTTTGGGGGGTATAACACTAATACACTCGCCTTTAGACCCTCTCTCAAAATGGCATTGCGGAATGCAAGAATATTCACATACTTGAAACCATTCACAATCTTTTAATTCAATCCAATATTCCGTCCTCTCTCTGGGTTGAAACCCTTCTCACAACAATTTACCTTATTAATTGACTCCCTACACCCACTCTCCAATCTCTCACCCCATACACCATGTTATATACAAACCATCCTCTTAAACTCATATTAAAACTTTTCGCTATTTGTGTTATCCATGGCTTCATTCATATTCAAATTGAAACTCACTTCATTCTCAATTCAATGTGTATTCATTGGTTATGCTCCTCCTAAAAAAATGCTATTGTTGTTTGTTACCCATCCACAAGCCAAATATATACATATCGATATACCATCTTCAATAAAACTACCTTTCCATACCAATAATTCACAAATTCTCAAATTAAGACATCCTTATCATCTAATATCTCCTCATCTACTTCTAGTACCAACAACATCTGCTCTTCCTACAAACCCATATATACCTTCCCCACCATGACTATCCACTATAGTTCCCAAATATACGGTAACACCTCCATCACCAAGTTTGCTTCTAGTTATATCATCTCCAACTCAGCTCATCCATGACAAAGCTACAACCAACTCACCTCACTAAACATGCCCACTCATGCTATGTAAACTCACATCAAAATAGGCAAATTAAAGCCAAAACAATTTATCAATCTCACATATAACCTAACTACTAATGACCCTATTTTATACTCTCAAGCCTCCAAGCACAAGCACTGGGCGCATTGCAATGTCCCAAGAATTTCAAGCCTTATAATCTCAATGCACCTAAGATATAATATCAGCTACACAAACCAAAATATTTTAGGCTACAAATGGATGTTTTGGACCAAGTTTTGATTTGCTGGGTCAATCACATGATACAAAGCTCGACTAGTTGATCTTGGCTACAAACAAGAATTTGTCTTTGATTACATTGAGCTTTCATCCCGATGGCTAAAATGCATAGTCATGTTCTCCTTATAGTTCCTCTTCATTGGATATAAACAATACACCAGCTTAATGTCTCCAATGCATTCTTACATGTACCTTTATGAGATAATGTCTACAAGAAATAGCTTCATGGGTTTCTCGGACACTCTCCTCATCCTACTTATGTTTGCAAATTGAAGAAGGCACTCTATGGCCTCAAATAAGCCACCGGTAATGGTTCGGTGGTAATGGTTTGACACAATCTCTCCTCATCTGCGCCTCTGCACAGCATTGGGGTTTCACTCTAGCAATCTCGATCATTCTCTTCTTATTTGCTAATCAAGATGACATGTACATCTCTATGTAACTACATCATCTATGATGGATGTCATCATTCTTACCAGTAATGTATATACCTACTCTTACCAAACACTTGGACATTTTACACAAATGGTTCAATATACTATAATAACTCTGGGCACCTTGTTTCAATTTATTGGCATCAACTGGTCTCTCACTTACTTATGATATCTTTCTAAATTAGAGCCGCATATGCTCAATCTATCCTTGATCTACCTTGGGTTGGCATGCTGAATTCCAAGCCTGTTTGTTACATCTATAAAACATTAAGTTGCTTATGGACTCCAAAAACCTTACCCACATTCTCCAATCTCACTCTCTATTAGGCATCTCGTGGGATTCCTACAGTTACTTCACACAACCAAACTAGACATCTCATATGTGCTATAATAAAGTCTTCCAACATGTGCACAACACCCATTACTCTCATATTGAAGCTCTGAAATGTTTGACTATGGGTATCTACATGGATCCATTCATCTTGGCCTACCTCTTATTCAAGGATTCACTATCCCTTCGATCATTTGCCTGACTCTGATTGGGTGGGTTGATGATCATGATAGTAAATTAACATATGACAACTATAATTTTCTAGGAAACTCTCTCATTTAATGGAGCGTCAGAGAAAAATCTACTACCCTCCCGCTCTTCCATGGAGTTGAATACCGAGTGCATTAGCATTTATAGAAGCTAAAATTATTTGGTTCATCACCTTCTTCAGGAGTTTGACTACCTCCCTCATCATCCCACCACGAACTATTTTGTAATAATACATCTACAATAGTACTAACAAACAACCCAGCATATCATGCACACACAAGCATATATCTACCACTTTATATGAGAATGCATTAAGAGCAATAACATTTTGGTTCATCATATCTTCAACAAGGATGGAATCAATTGTAGATATTTTCACAAATTCCTTATCCATCTTCTGATTTCATCATATAGCCAATAAACTAATTACATCCACAGTTGACTAATGCTAAGTAAGTTATGCTTTAAACCATCAACTAATAAAATATTTTTCAATTAAAAAATTCTTAGCATTACCAACGATACCTGAGCCTATCACCTTCCTGGTAGTGTTGTCTCCCAACGTTACTTTGCCTCCTGTTTTGGTCTCCAATAGGATGAACTTCTTCATAGCTCCAGTCATGTGTCGCGAGCAGCCACTATCCAGGTTACCACATGCTCTCACTAGGTCTTTTTGTGAGAGCATCCCTACAATTTCATTCAAGAGATTAAGATTGATTGGAAACCCAAGTGAGTTTGGGTTCCCTCCTTATGCTTGCATGAATGAGATGTATGCATGCTTATGCTGTGATGGATGCAGTTTAGGTCTCCATACTAAGTGTGTCTACAGTGAATTGTGCATTGTGCGGGCTATGTGACCTAGCATGCCACAAGAAGAAACACCCTAACACCAGGAAATGGTTTAACTAATCTATGTGTGGTGGCGGTGCCTCTTTCTAAAGTTTGTGATGCATGCAGTGTTGGGGTTGGGAGGTTTGCGAGGATGGCCTAATGTGAGTGATGCAATTATTTTCTAGTTCTTTTATTCTTTCACTAAAAGTTTTATTTTGAGCTGTCAATCCATCATAATTCTATTCTATAGCAAGTGCTCACTATGATCTACTTCTAATGCAAGTGCAGTTAGTTTTTCAAACTCTACATCTCATTCATGCGATGTTTTCAAGGATTCATGTGCTTCACTTAGTTCAATATGCTTCTTATTTAATGCATCATACTCATCAAGAAGCAACATGTGATTCTTTATCTAATCAGAATTTTTTTTAACTAAAGTTAGCATGCTCAATTTGTAACGACTAATTTCAATATTAAGTTTAGAGCATCTTTTTCAGTTTCCTATACGAGTCATGAATTTCTCAGAATAAGCAGTAATAAAATTCATCATATGAAAGTTGACATTCCTCGTCTTGATCCGATTGATCAAGATTATCGTTAGCCATAAGACACAAATTAGTACCTCCTCCTCTGCTTCTTCCTCTGACGATTCTGAGGCAGAGCGGGTCCAAAAAGCTTTTTGTGTCCTCATCTTTCCTTTCTTGTATTTGGCTTTCTCATCCCCTTTCTCCTAGCTGGTTGGCTCTTCAGATTGGGGTAATCGTCTCTCGAAAGTGACCTGGCTTCCTGCATTCAAAACAGATTGTATCAGATGAAACCTTATTGGACCTGAGCTCTTACCTTTATTCCAGCTGTTCTGATGACGCTTCTGTTTCTCTTCAGGAAATTTTTGAACTGTCGGGTCATCAGTGTTATCTCATCGTCTTCCTCCCTGCCTGCAGAGCTTTCACTTTCTGAGTTGCTAGCTTTATGTGCACCTGTCCGCTCGTTCCTTTTTCTTTTCACTTGCATCTTTTGCCTTTGGCTCACTCGGCTCGTATGCCATGAGTGACCCAAGGAGGTTATCAATAGAATAAAACATTGAGATCTTTAGACTCAGTGATAGCAGTTATCTTTTAGCATCATAGGAACTAGGTAGGCATCTAAGAATTTTATTCACTTTCTCGGAATTTGAAATTTCTCTACCTAATGCATGCAAGGATGTCACAATTTGGGTGAACCTAGTGTACATGTCAGAAATTGTTTCGCTAGGTTTCATACTG